>OVAX01001545.1:0-43220 GCA_900406405.1 Lepidium africanum | reverse complement strand
AGTTATTCTTGTTTTACAAGTGATCCTGCATGGGGAAAGTATTGTACGAATCCCAACACTAGGGTCATAGCTACGATTGCAGATGCTAAAAGGGACCTGATCAAGCAGCGTACGATGCTCAGACTTGAACCATCTCCCATAATCTCCACAGATATAAACAAGGGCAAGGGAGTTGTCTTTTGTTATGATTCATCTGATGCTTCCACTCACTCTATGGAAGAGAAACATCAAGGTCCAAAGCTTTTAGCAGGAGCAATTACAATTGTCAAAAAATTGGTTCCCATTCAACAGTTTATGGTTCCTTATGCTACAGAAAATGTGGAGTACTCATCGAATAGTCAGCCATCCAGCACTTTCAGTGCAACGGAATATGTAGTTGGCCTTTTTGATGCTTCCGCATCCGATATAAGGAAAAGAATAGCCAAAACTAGAGCTTGTACATATGTGAAGAAAAGGACTTTGAAAGGGAAAGATACTGGTAATGATGATCCATCGGTGGTGAAAAAACTTGGTGCTGAAGTGGGATCTATTGATAAAAGGAAAGGCAAAGCTCAAGAAGCTCCACAAATCTCAAGGAAACGTCTAAATGATAGGATGGTCCCCGGATCAATGGGCATTATTAGCTGGAACTGTCAAGGATTGGGGTGGCCTCATGAATTGACAGTTCCACGACTCATGGAAATGCATAAACAACATTTTCCTGATGTTTTGTTTCTAATGGAAACGATGAATACTATGGATATCTTGGTGGATCTTTAGGAGTAGTTAGGGTATGCTAGAGTTTTCACAGTTGAGTCGGTGGGTAAATGTGGTGGTTTGACTCTTTTTTGGAAAGACAATATCTCAGTCAACATTTTAGAAGCAAACAAGAATTTCACTAATACTAGAATAGTGATTGGTGGGATTGGTGGGACAACGTTTTTTCTCACTTGTATATATGGAAATCATGCGGTTCATCTCAGAAAGAAGTATGGGAACGTATCACCAGGATGGGTCTGATGCATGGCAATGAATGGGCACTCTTAGGAGATTTTAATGAAATTTTGCAGTGTGGAAAGAAGTTGGGTGGACCGGTCAAAAACATTAGATCTTTTGCTGATTTCTCTCAGATGCTTCTCACGTGCAAAATGAATGAACTTCCAGGATACGGTAATAGTTACACTTGGGGCGGAAAGAGAGGAGATCAATGGATAAAGTGTAAGTTAGATCAAAGTTTTGGGAATAAAGAGTGATTCACAGCTTTTCCAGCCTCTAATCAAGTCTTTCTTGAGATGAAGGGATTGGATCATAGGCCCGTCCTTCATAACCTCTTCTCTGCTCATGAATCATTCAGAGATTACTTTAGGTTCGATAAAAGAATGATTAACAAGCCAGGTGTTGTTGAAGCCATCCAATTGGCATCGAACTCTCCGACTGAAGACCATAGAAGTGGAGTTTCAAACATAATTAGATGTTGTAGGAGGGCTTTAAGTGGTTGGAAAAAGGAAAACAACACCAATTCCAAAGAAAAGATTATGCATGTTCAAGCTAAAATAGAAAGAGAATTGACTGTTCTGATACCTTCTTGTGACAATTTGTTAACAGTAAAGTAGGAACTTCTCCAGGCACATGGAGAGGAAGAGAGCTACTGGAAACAAAAGAGTAGGGAAACATGGCTCAAGGAAGGTGATAGAAACACCAAGTTTTTTCATGCTTCAGTCAAAACAAATAGCTCCTCTTCAGGACTGGAGTTGCTGGTTAATGATAATGGGATATCACATCGTTCACAAGCCTCTAAGGCAAGAGTTGTGGAGGCTTATTTCACTAAGTTGTTCACTTCCTCCACATCACAGATTCCTCCCAGGTTTTTTGATGGTTTTCAGCAGCAAGTGACAAGTGAAATGAACCAAACACTAGCACCTGAAGTCACACCAGAAGAAGTCAAGACAGCAGTCTTCTCGGTCAAAGCTTCCAGGGCTCCAGGAGCTGATGGTATGACGGGTATGTTCTTTCAAAAATATTGGTCAATTGTTGGGCAAAAGTTCACTATTGAGGTCCTGAATTTCTTCTCAACGGGACACCTTCCATCAGAATGCAATCTCATGCAGTTGTATCTTATTCCGAAGAAGCCTAATGCCTCGTTGATGTCAGATTTGAGACCTATTAGTCTTTGCACTATCATGTATAAAACCATTTCTAAAATCTTAGTCTCTAGAATGAAGCCATTTTTTGGGAATTTGGTCTCTCCAAATCAGTCAGCTTTTGTAGAAGAGAGACTAATATCTGACAATATTGTTATGGCACATGAAGCTATCCATGCCCTGAGAACCTACCCTCTGATTGCCTCTCAATTCCTTGCTTTGAAGACAAACATGTCCAAGGCTTTTGATCGTATAGAATGGTGTTATCTTCATGGTCTTCTTACGGCAACAGGTTTTCACAAAAGATAGGTAGACTGGGTCATGAGTTATGTCACTTCGGTTCGCTATACGGTTCTCATTAACGGTCACCCTCATGGTATGATCGTTCCACAACGAGGTCTGCAACAAGGTGACCCCTTGTTACCCTTCTTATTTGTTTTAGATGCAAAAGGATTAACACATATGATGAACAAAGCCGCAGGTTTGGGGCAGAATTCTGGAGTACAATTTTCATATGTTGGACCAGCTATACATCACTTATTCTTCGCTGATGACAGTTTGTTCCTCCTTAAGGCAAATGAACTTCAATGCAATAAGATGAATCAGATTCTGCAATTCTAAAGTGAAGTCACTGGAAAAATTATCAACCTTAGTAAATCCTCCATTACTTTTGGAGCTCGGGTTCAGCCAGAAATTAAACAGAATCTCAAAAACATCTTTGGAATCAATAATGAAGGTGGGTCAGGTACATATATAGGGTTACATGAATGCTTTAGTGGTTCTAAAACTACAATGCTTGACTTCATTCAACAAAAACTCAAAGGTAGATTGAATGATTGGTTCACTAGATACCTCTCTCAAGGAGGAAAAGAAATTCTCCTTAAATCAGTGGCTTTTTCACTGCCGGTTTATGGATGTCGGTTTTTAGATGAACGATAAGTACTTGTAAAGCTTTATCCAGTGCAATGTTGGCTTTCTAGTGGAATGCCAAAGAGGACAAGAATAAGATACATTGGCTATCGTGGGAGAAGCTATGTATGCCTAAGTCTTCAGGAGGTCTGGGTTTTAAAGACTTAGCTATGTTTAATCAATCATTACTAGCAAAGCAAGTTTGGCGGCTGCTTCAAGCTTCTGATAGCTTATATGCTCAATTTATCAAAAGTCGTTATTACAATTCAACAACCTTACTGGATGCAACGATGGGAACTAGACCATCTTTTGCTTGGAGAAGCTTGATGCATGGGAGAACCTTGCTCTGTGCAGGCCTGAAACCATTGGTTGGTAATGGGAACTCTCTGCGAGTTTGGGTTGACAAATGGATAGAAGATACTAATATGAGGGCACCTTTTATGAAGAACATTTTGGTCGACATTGATCTAACTGTATCAGACTTGATACAACAAGATATTAATTCCTGGGATGTGGCTAAATTGATTGATTTATTTTTTCCAGTAGATGTTGACAGAATTCTCAGGATAATGCCCCTTGTTTCAGCGCAAGACTCCTTAATTTGGAGACACAATAAATCTAGCAAATATACCTCCAAGTCAGGTTATTGGCTGGCCTCAAAGATTCAAACATCTCAAGTATTTCAAGAGATAAATCAACAACCATCAACAAATGTCATAAAAGAGATGGTATGGAAAGACGATTCTCCACACAAGCTAAAGGTTTTCCTCTAGAAAGCTTTAAGTGGACTACAGCCCAAAATTTATTAAAGAAAACACTAAAAGTGGACATGAGATGCCAAGCTTGCGGATTTGAAGGTGAAGATATTAATCATATCCTTTTCGTTTGTCCAATGGCGAGACAAGTATGGGCTCTGTGCCATTTCCCTTCCCCACTGCAAGGTCTAGACTCCTACTCTCTGGCTTTTAACATCCACCATTTTTTAATGATGGCTAAAAATTTCTCCATACCAAAGGAAACGAGAAGACTAGAGCCGTGGATCATTTGGTCACTTTGGGAAAACAGGAACAACCTTCTTTTCGAAGGAATGGTTTACAAAGTCATCGAAACAGTCACAAAGATCAATGATGAGTCATTAGCTTGGTTTTTGGCTCAGGAAATCATTGTTGATTCTAACAACACTAACATCACGGGAACTAGCTCAAAGTCATGGAAAAAACCTCCTAAACCATGGTTAAAGTGTAATGTTGGGACTTCATGGAACAAAAATCTCCAATCAAGTGGAGCATCTTGGGTGTTGAGGAATCACAGAGGAAACGTACTGCTGCATGGTAGAAGATCTTTTGCAGGAATATTCTCTTCTCCTCAAGCGCAATTTGAGAGCTTACTGTGGGCAATTGAGAGTTTGAACACTCTTAAAGTCCCAAGAATCATTTTTTGGCTTGGACTGCAAAGAATTGATAGGTGTTGTCCATTCTCCTAAAGAGTGGCCTTCATATCAATCTCTACAAGTCCCACTAACTATGGAACTAACAAAGGTTCCTTTTTGGCGGCTTCAATTGGAAAATAAAGAAGCAAATGTAGCCTCATCTCTAATAGTTACTTCAGTTACTGAGGAGGATCGAAGACAATCCTACATTGCATTAGGAGGCCCAGCTTGGCTGGAATTTCTTTTTGCTTCGGATTCGTTCGACGAGAACCTTGAGGTGTTCTCTTTTTGGTTAGATTGTTGTTGATCCTTGTGTCTGTAACTCTCTCTTTTGAACTTTTTCTTCTTGATTTATGAATATAATACATATGCTTTAGATGAAAAAAAAAGAAAGATAAGACTTTAACATAATGTCTTTCTTATTACTAAAGTTTTAAGACAATCATTTACTAAATGTTTCAGTTTTTTCAGTCTTTGACAAAACACTTGTTTATACTGCTAATTGAAATTTTCTCTATCAAATATTTTATCCTCACTTTTTTCGTATCATTTAAATCATTGTTTTGTCAATAATTGGATAGACAAAGTTTAATCATAGTTTAAACTCTCTAATCTTCAAACAATATTACCTTAGAATCCTACATCTCTTCGTAGTAACTTACTCCGATAGAGAAGGCAGCAAAAGTAAACTTAATTATTTGGCTAAAAACAGTTATCTTGATAGTTTTGAAACTCTGGATTAATGATTGTCTTCGAACCTTTTTAATTGTTTTTAAAAACTGGATAATTATTATTATTTGATTTTTAAAGAGGTAAAAACGAGTGCAAGATAACATTCTTTTATAAGCTCATTATTTTTGAGTTATAAAACATAGTTATTCTGTTGGCTTTGGTAAAAGAAGTTGGAAATTTTTTTTCGGGTTGTATCAAATCGAGAGAAGAGACCTTCATCTTATTTTATTTAAAGAATTCTTTTGCTTTAAAGGCATTTCTAAGAAGGATCCTCAAATAAGGTTTTGAGATGAATAGATTCCAATCATGATCTTCAAAAACAAATTTAAAATTGTTAGTAATTTGTATTTTTAATCCCTAATTGTCTTATAAAAATAAAATAATGATAAAACTTCATAAGTAAACTTACATACAATATTATTATATGATAAATAAAAATAATTAAAAATTACATTTATAATAATAAAATACACACAAACTAAAATTATTGAGTTACAAATATAATATCAATACTATATATCAATATTTTCATAATGCTCTCATATATTATGGTGACATTAAAGGTTTCATATCAGATTTACCTGAATACTACTATTGTGGTAAAAAATTTATAATATTTGCACTCATATAATATGTTTTAAGTTTTGTAATTTATCTTAATTGTACTTTGTCTTAAATTTATTGTAATTTGTATTAAAAATTTTGGTGTATTTTAACAGAATAAAAAAAGTTTTGATGTATGTTTTGTTTGTACAATATTACATTTTGATGTTATGTAATATTAAAAATTTTGATTTTATATTAGTGTATTTATTTGATCTAAAAAAATTAATAGCAGAATTAATGTTAAATATATTAAGAGACTAAATTATAAACATCAAAAAAATTTAAAGGTTTTGAATAGTGAAACTTCAAATTTGAAGTTTTATTATTCAAAACTTCAAATTTTATTATTTTGTTGGAGTTGCAAAAACTACAAAATTTGAAGATTTGAGGTTTTCTTAGAGATGCCTTTAAAAACTATTTTTTGCATTTTTCTCTCTGTCTTGTTAACTTTAAAAAATTTGACGAACTTTTTTGAGTATACAAATTTCTCTTTAAAGCTCCTAACACATTGGTACTTTAACCATCAAATAACTCAATTTTCAAGTATATATTCGATTTCGATGCCTAAAAAGACAAAGGACAAAAAAAAGAAAGAATAAATGATTAATAGATGATTACTTTAGTAAGTTGTTACTTTACACACTTACATTACATCATTACTTACTACAGCAACTAGATATATAAGTGGACCCCAATCGAACGCGTGGCTGCTTTTGAAGACTTTCAAACTTTTTGGTCCTTCAATCTCGCGTGGCGTGCGGTTGTTCGTGGGGTTTTGTTTTGGTTCCACTACAGCTCACTGCACGTTTCTAGTGCGTCAAGATTACGACACGTGCTTATCTCTATACCATAACTCTTGATTAACGCTTTAGATTTGATCTTCTTCCAAGCAAATGGACGGTGATTTTAGCAAGCAAATTACTACGGTCCAATATCTGTCTCATGGAATTATTCAACCTAGTTGACTTTATATTTCCTCTATGCTTTTGACGTCGACTTTGTATTCTCTTTCTCCACGACTAAAGTCTTAGTTTATTTGAATTTCACGAGTAGGCATGAATATTGCAGCATTCCAAATATTATAATTTATAATCTTAAAGGTCAATTGTTACGCTTTAGCAAATTTATTTAGTTTCATGTGAATTCATTTTGCGTACTTTTGTTTGACACTCTCGATTCTATGACTATTTTACTATCTACTTTAATTTTGGTCACACGAAGAAAAATATTTCTGTCCAAATATTCGGAAACCAAATGGTAAAAAGTCAGTATAATCTACTGTTTAACGAATATATTGCTAGTTTGTCTTGTCTCAAATTTTAAAAGTCAGAACACATTTGTTGAAATTTGAGTCTTTTTTGACAAAATGGATTTGGTATACTGTATACAGTGTCACATAATGTGTTTTTAAGTAAGGAGTAGGTTGTTTCTTTCAAGTCTCATTTTGGGTCAAATTTTAATGTTAAAGATTTTACAATTTAACTGAATAGTGGCATGCATATATCAATAAGTTGAGACACCATTAATTGGATTATGCTTCATAAATGATACGTTATGTGTAAATAATTAACGAAAGAGTGTTCATTTGATGTGATGCACGTTCTCATGCTCTCTGTGTGGTCATTAGAAGCCCTACTTCTGTAGTAACAATGTAACATTTAAGGGACATAAATCATTTATATAATAACATTTATGTGTTTGGACATGTTTGGTAGTAGTTCGTTTTTTAATGCCTTTTCTAAGAATGGTCAAACCAATTATTTTAGATGGAATATTTTTGTTACTAGATATATGTGGTCTAGAGAACTATTCAACGTCTTCCAGAGAGATAGATCAATATTTAAGTTTACTCTCATATAATAAAAGACGTAAAAATTTCTTGTTAGTTTATATTTTCGTTTGACGTAACAGTTTTCTTCTTCATTTTCACGAAATATTAGTAAACTATATATCTTGGAATGTTGTGTTATCATATAATAAATTTTATTTGGCCATTCAAATCTACCTAATCTTTATGCAGTCCAGATAATACTCTTTATTTGACATTCGAAATTTGGACTGACCTTTATATTATATAATCCACGACAATTACATCGTAGGTCTTGTTGTTATGTTTGTCTTTCATGGGAAGTGAGGGATATGTTTTCTTGGCTCTTTCATGAATACGACTTGATTTTTGAGTTAATTACAAAAACACCACAAAAATTAGTAATTGTTTTCAAAATAGGTATTGTAGGGATGATTTGATAATATTAGTGTTTTGAGTGTGTGAATTGTCCAGTTTATCCTCAGCACGTGTGGAGACTGTTTGTTTTCATCTGTTAAGTTTTTTTCCTTCTGCGACTGCGTTTGCGACTCGAAATTCTCGAAAGCTTCGCGGTACAGAGGATAGGTGATTGAAATTCTCTTGGGTGCACAGATATATCACGTGCTCACTTAGTCGAGTCAAAAATGTCAATATTTTGGTGGTTTCATGATGAAAAGTACCCAGTTCCTATATTGAAAAGAAACGGTAGGACCAGTCTCTGTTTTCATAAAATACTCTTGATTTTTTCTTTTTAATAAAACTTTTAAAGTTGATAATGGCCTCTGGGTATGAACATCTTTGTCTACTCATGTGGGCCGTACCGGACCTATAAAGAAGTTTTCAATAGTGGACATTGGGGTAGGCTTTTGCAACTAAAACTTGGTAATTAGTTTCTTTTTATTCTCCAACAATTACATTGCTGATTCAGATAACGAGATCATGATAAAGAAAACTTCATAAAATATTGTACACTTATATTATGCCTTAGTAGTGGATTGGAGAGTTAAGGCCTTCTTGAGAAGAAAGTGAACGGAGAGGTTGGTGTCTCCTTGAAGACATCGAGGACAGTGAAAACGACAGAGAAGGCATTCTCTTGAAAGAAGGTCTCCTGTCGAGATTCCTCTGTGCTCTTTTAGCTTGAATTGCTTTCAAAGCTGGTCCTGCTCTCTCTCTCAGCTTTAGGACAACAAAGAAGAGAAGCCTGTAACACACAAGGATCAATGCAATTGCAGCTAAATCCCACCATTTTGAGTGTGTCACGGTTACTCCAAAGACCTTCTTTATTACTTCCTCTCCTGTCATTTTTGGTTCACCTGTGAACATTGGCTCAAACTCTAGCCCTAGAAAATCGTTCTTGTACCCTCCCTGCAACAATCACAAAATGATGTAATGTTTATATGTTCTTTTTTTGTCAACCATTGGATTGAAAATGTCCAATCTATAGCTTAAAGTTCATTCTCTAAAATTCCTATTTAACCTACCAACAGTAGAGAAATTCAACCCTAGTTGTCTGAGTGTGGTTAGATAAATCATCCTAACTAGCTAACCACCAGATTAAGAGAAATTCGGGTGTTTATATGTTCATGAATCGAAATAAGCTCATAATGTTATCCTCTTGACTTACCTGGATAGCCCAAGAACCATAGGTTATGTAAGAAACTGGGTAACGCCAAAAGATTTTTGGAAGATCAGGAAGAAGACGGAAGAATCCAGAGGTCATCATCATGATTCCCTTTTCCAAACACAAAAACAGAATAGATTCAAAGACCCTTCATAAACATTTATAAGTAGAGAATAAAACAGAAGTTGCTCTGCTCTTACAATGAGTCCAGCACCAGTGACAAGACCCATTAAGAAGTTTGGAACAAGAGAAGCCACAACCATCATGAGACTCTCTATAACAGAAACTGAGAAGAAGATGTTGAGACAGAAGAAAGCGTAATGAGAGAATCCGGGACGAAACTTCACCAAGTTGTAAGTAATAGTTCCAGTGACAACCGAAATCGAAACCAAGAAGGGGAAAGAAGAGATGTAATTCGAGAGAATATAAACCGAAACGCCATAGTATCCACTTATCCTCTCTTTATAGAACACCTGAAACAAGACAAACTCTCGTTTCCATCGATCGAGCAAATCAAGGTTTATAAGTAGGGTTCTCTTTTATCATTTACCTTCATTTCTTCGAGAAAAGAAGGGAAGCCTCCAATGGACATGAAAGTCATAAAACCGGTGATGAATCCACCACAAGCAACTCGGGCTAAGATTGATGTGTAGCTATAACCTACGTCGTAGAAGATGGTTCCTACGCTTATAGAAACAACAATGTAGCTTATGATTCGTGTCCAATAGTAACCAATATCACGACACATGTTTTTAAATGATCTTGCTGTTAATGTCTTAAGTTGTTTCCACCAGCTCGCTTCACTTCCTCTTCTTACTTCCATATCTAACCCTTCCTGCAATTGAAAAAAAAACATAGCCTTATGGAATCCAAGCCTGCTTTTGAGTTAACTTAAACATAGAGAAATTTAACGTACGAGGTTAGATAGTTCTCGAATCCTAGATTTTGCTGATTTCGCATACTTTGACCGCTTGTAGTTCTCAACAAGCCTTGACTTGATTACAGATGTTGCTAAATTCAACAGAGGGTCTGATGTAGCTGGTGTTTCCTGTAGTAAAATAAGAATTAAGCATAGGGTGATTCTCGATTAAGAAACTAATTTTTAATCAAAACGACTTCAAAATTTTGCAATGTTGTTGACAATAAATTAGGCTTTTGTTTCATAAGACATTGATAATGGTTACTCCCACACCTGAATTCTCCGAGATCCTTTGAGTGTAGCTGTAACTGTGTCAAAGTCAGAGTTTATACATCGCAGAAAATGATCAGAAGGATTCCTCTTCTTCGGGCATGGAAAACCCGATTCTGCAAAGAACTTCGTTCAAACAAAAACAAAACAGAGTTTTCATTATCAACGCAAGAAAAAAACAAAGGAAACTCTTTGAGTCTTGTCTTGCAAGAAAAGCAATAGTTTAGGGTTTACCTCAACAGCATACTTGGCTTCACCAAAGTAGACAGACTCACCACTCGAGAGCAAGAACAGATCATCAAATAACGCGAAAACCTCGCTGCTAGGCTGATGAATCGAGGAAATTACAGTTCTGCCATCTCGTGCGATGTTTCTAAGCGCCTGAATCACGAAAAACGCAGAAGCACTATCCAAACCACTTGTGGGTTCGTCGAGAAAAAGGATTTGAGGACGAGTGAGGATCTCTAAAGCGATGCTCACACGTTTTCTCTCGCCACCACTAACTCCTCTCGCGTGCCAATTTCCGATGACTCTGTCTGAACAGTCTTGAAGACCAAGCTCCATGATTGTGCCTTCCACAATATCACTAACTTCTTCTTTAGACATATCACTTGGAAGCCTTAAGTGAGCTGAGTATGTTATTGTCTCCCTCACTGTTAGTGTTCCCAACAATATATCCTCTTGTGTCACATATGCCTATATATATAGACATTGTTACATTACTCAGACACGTCACGATTAATTGCATGTTATGAAACTATAGTGATGGAAACTTACTACGAGACCGTAGTCGAGTCTTGTTTTTTTGCCATTCAATAGAAGATTACCGGTCATGATCACGTTTCTAGCCAGTCTACCTGTGAATTACACGTGGATAATTCGCAAATTACTAGTCTTTTACTCGATTATAAATTTATATATATATATATATATATATGAGAAAACAAAAAATACAATAAATTTACAGTAAATATTTGCTTTTGTATTGGGATGAGGAAATGGAGATAAATAGTACTATAAGTAAAGAGATGGGAATTCAGAATTGGCTATTTGACCCCAAAAAAAAAAAAAAATCAGAATTGGCTGCCCCAGAAATTAATTTTGCATTTATGAGGTTATTTCTGCAGTACTCTTTCTACCGTTCCTTGCATGAAACCCAATTTACAATTTTATACATTAATCTTTCAAAAATCAAGTTTTAAGTATTTTCACACACACAAATATATTTATAGCAATAATAGCATAAGGTGACCATAAACAAGTTAAACAACTGTTGTAAACCAAAAAGTTATTTATAACTTTAATTAGCAAGTTAAAGTTGATCTAATTTGATGTGATAGTTTCGGTAATCAAATTAATAAGTATATATTCATAATACTACTTGTAGACTATTTTGTCGGTCTTCCGAATGCAGCAGATATTACCTCTATTTCATTTTGTAAGAAATTTTAGGAAAAATAAATTCTTTATTTACCAAAAAAAAAAATTGTCTCGTACTATTTTTATGCAAGATTATATATATAACACTTTTTGTGACAATTAGTATATATATATATATAAATTTTTTTTAGTATATGATTTTGGAATTCTATTTATTTGAAAATATTAAGTAATTTAACTGGTAAAAATTTTAAGTTTCTAAACATGCATAGTTTTTTTTGTAAGTAACTAATAGTTTGTTTGACAAAAAAAAAACTAACTAATAGTTTAGACTGAACATTATTACAAACGATATCATCAGGAAAAATATAATTAACACCAAAAAAATTTCAATCAAAAGATAGATATGTGTTATTCATGCAGTTGAATTGTTACATGGAGAACGAACCTGCAAGAGAGTCAAGAAGAGTGGACTTTCCAGATCCGGAAGGACCCATTATAGCCATGATCCGACCCGGTTCTGCGTACCCGTTTAGCCTTTGGAGCAACCTTCGAGTTGGACCATCACTGAAATTGGGTATGACCACCGTCAAGTCTTCCCACGCCAAATACGCTCCACGGCTCATCTCCGCCTTTGACGGCAGCTGCCTCCGGCCACTACTCGAGCTTTCCAGGTCCATGATTTTACTTTCTCTTTTTCTCTTTGTAACTAGATATAACAGTACAAACAGAAAAAAGTGAATTTCCTTTTTTTTTATTCGAATCTTTAATTTTCTTTTTATTGTTGGTGGGAGAGTGAATTGTAAGAAGGAACAGACCAAACAACACGATAGACGGGAACTTATAAGCTTTGCAATCACCAAACAACTAAATTCATTTAATGGATTGTCTTTAATATGGCAACATTTATGTGTGTGCATGTACATCTACATTTTTGAGTAAATGTAAATTCATGTATTTTTATTTTTATTTTTAAGTGTTTCTATATGAGGAAAATTGCTTTTGTTAAATCATCCTCTCCTGCATTTTTCATATATTGAAGTTCTATTTTAAAGAGACGTTTTATAATCTATATGTAATATTTTTTTCTTTTCTTTTTTTGGTTTTCATCTATATGTAAATTGTTTTGGGTTTTAAGAATAATATGAATTATGTATAGGTTGTTTTGATTCGATGGTTTTGACAAAGAAAAAAACAAATTTCCATACTCATACGATATATAAATATTAGTATTTTTCTAGACTAGTAAATGCGTATAGAGAGGAGATATATAGATCGATGGCAGGCATATTAATATACGTACATAATGTTCTTGGATAATGGGCTAATGGATATAATAGTCCTATAGATCCTATAGTCGGTATTGATTTACATTTTTCAAATTTGTTTGCAACTTATGAGATCAAATCAACCTAGTTATATTCGTTGGAAAGTAAAAGAAAATCAGAATATTCTACGAAAATGTGACATGTTTTCATACAAAACGACGTGGCTTTACAAAAGAAAGTTGAGAAAAAAGAGTAGCTTGGATCCCGTAATGGATATAAGATGGAATTTGCATCAGAAATGAAAAATACTAATGACGTAACGGCAAAAAACCGCCCAGTGGAATCTGAATGATCAGATTATTGATCGGTCTCTTATTAAGTTTATTGGACAACAACTATTTACTCACTTACTTCACTAGTCGGGCGATAACGATTTCTAACCTCCATGAGTAATATATATTTTCATATTTATTCGGGTTTTATGATATTTTTTAGTTTGATATCTTTCAGAAATTCAACTTCAATTATTGTAATGTAAATACGTTTCTGATATTGGTGATTTCTTAAACTTTCACAATATTTATTTCATCATGTGTATCTCTATCCTCCAATATAATTGTTGAAAACATCAACAAAAGCAAAAACTCTCTATGATGTTTTAGGTTTTTTATACATATTAAAAAATCATTAATTGTTATATTTTTTCTAAACAAAATATAGTTTATCACAAATTCCAAAATTGTTTAACCAATCACAAATCAATCTGCAGAATTTAAAAAGTCAAAAATACCAAAAATGCAATAAATTTTGCATAAAAATCTTTAAAAATCAACTAAAAAGAAACAAATTTTTTTTCTAAAACATCAACTAATAAAGAACAGAGAGAGTATATATATATTCAGCTAAAATTTATTTATGTTCAAACAAACTTATTTATAGGCGTTTGGGATATCGTTTGAAGTTTATAAACAAAGATTGTATATGAGTTGAAATTAATATAAAGTCAATAATGTAATATTTTCTATAATTTATGTATCGAGAAATTTCCAAGACAACCAAAATTCATATAAATACAATATTTATTTTTTATTTTTTCAATGAGATAGAAGAATCTTAAGCAACAAATGAAAATATATTCGTAATAGGTTATGACAGCTAGGGCGACGTTGAGTGCGAGAGAGAATGAGTCGAATTGCGGTGTTTCGTTCATGACGGATGCGACGTTGAATAATCGACCACCAGATCCTTCGGATTCGTTAACGTCTCAGGTGGAGCAGGATGGTGTGGTACGTGTGAACAAGGTTACTTATGATGGAGATTGTACGATGGAGTCTGGGAGAATGATGATGGGTCATGTGAATGACCTAGATTTGGCGAGTGAGGGTAACAGGGTTTCGATGCATGTGGATTCTACTATGGCCCTGAATAAACCTGTTGCGGATGTATCCATGATTGACGCGGGTGAACGAGATAGGCCATTCGTTTTACATCCAACATGGACCGCAACTACACACGAGTGTGATGTTGGTTGCAACTCGGCTTTAGGTGTGTTTCAAAAGGTTTGTTCAGATTTGTCTCTGGATGGTGTTGAGGATATGGCAATCAATGTCGTAGTAACTTGACAAGCAAGCGTTTGTCTTGGGCTCACACTGTTTCAAATAGTGGCTCGGTCCCTGTGGCTAGGGTTTCCAGTGAATTTGTTAAAGCTGGTTTAAGAGTTGAATTCCCACATAGGATAAGTGGCGAAGCAGTTATTACAATAAATGATGAGGTGGTCTCGGCTCTTAATGCCATTTGGGATAAGTGCATGTACTTGAAGGTTCTCGGACGGCATGTGAACATTGCTGTTATGACACGGAAACTTCATGAGCTTTGGAAGCCGTCGGGTGATATGAAAATTATAGATTTACCTCGAAACTTCTTTTTGGTTCGCTTTGGTTCAATGTCAGATTACACGGATGCTTTAACAGGTGGGCCTTGGAAAATTTTTGGAAGCTGTTTACTTACTCAAGCATGGTCTGCAAGCTTTGACACGACGTGTAGTAACATTACTACAACGCTGGTTTGGATAAGGATAGATCGTCTACCCATGAGTTCCTATCATGACGAGGTGTTGTTGGGGATCGCTAGTGGGATTGGCAAGCATGTGAAAGTGGATAGTAATACTCTCAATTATGACCGTGGGAACTTTGCGAGGGTCTGTGTGGAGGTGGATTTATCAAAACCTCTAAAGGGATCGGAGGTTGTTAATCATCAACGTTTCTTTGTCTCCTATGAGGGTTTATCTAGCATTTGTACTCACTGTGGTATGTATGGTCATTTGGTTGCTTCGGTGGGTATTACTGCGAAAGCGCCTGTGGTCAATCAAGATAGTGGTGATGGCTTTACTGAGGTTTGCCGGCGTGGTAAAGGGTCCATGGCTTTGGCAGTGAAACCTACCACTATCAAGGCTCAGGGACAGCATACGGGGAGAGTGCTGAAGGATCGAAATGTTGTTCCTGCCCAAGAAAACATTATTTTGGCCAATAAGTTTGGGGAGCTACGAGTTGATTCAAATGATATTGGCAATGTGGCTCCTTTGTCACAGGATATGTCAAATGAGATGATCATATGTAATTCTACGGGTTTGCTTGAAAGGAACTCTAGTGTTATGGACATGGATGGTGTTGTGAGTAATGGTGTTTTGCGTAATAATGCTACTTCATCTGATAGTGTTGCCTTGAAGACAAGTAAGCTAGTTGATAAGGAGAAAATTCAACCCTTGCAAGTTGAGTTAGAGGCACACGTAGCTATGGGTTCGCTTGGGGAAGGTTCCAACTTTATGGTTATGGATGGCGTCGTGGGTAGTGATGCTTCGTGTAAGAATGCTTCTAGATCTAATAGTGTTGCTTTGCCAAAAAATAAGATGTTTGATAAGGAAAATATTCGACCATTGCAAGTTATGGTGACCCCGGGTACCACGGATGGGTTCGTAGATGCAAGTGGTGCATCGAGACCGACCCTTCAAAGTAGTAATGGTAACGTCCAAGTAAGAGGCTGAATGGCAATAAGTCAACAGTTAAATTTAAATCTAAAGGTAAAAGAACACCTTATTTCCCTCTACCGGGTCTTCTTTTTGATGGTGCTTCTAATGATCTTCATCTATCTCCTTCGGGTAAGAGATCTAAGAGTAATGTGGTTAGCGCGAGTGAAAGAGGGTCTGTTCTGGATGATGTTTCCACAAGAGAACAACACCAATCTAATGAGTTGGATATCGCTACTAGTCCGAGTGAAACAAATGAGATGATTATGGATACTCGGCCTTCTTCGAGAGTATCTGATGGTAGTCCTCTGTGATGGGCCTCCCCAGTAGTTCGTTTCTCTTTTCTCATTATATTTTTAATGAATTGCGTATTTTGGAATTACAGGGGGCGAATAAACCCACTTTTCGACATTCGATTCGGTATTTAGTCAAGAAATTCAAGACTGATTTGCTTGCAATTTTTGAAACACATGCCGCAGGTGCTGCGGCTTCTCGCATTTGCAGAGGGTTAGGTTTTGATAATTCTTTCTGGGTTGATACTGTGGGACAACGAGGTGGA
This sequence comes from Lepidium africanum, assembly GCA_900406405.1. Lineage (NCBI taxonomy): Eukaryota > Viridiplantae > Streptophyta > Magnoliopsida > Brassicales > Brassicaceae > Lepidium > Lepidium africanum. The sequence continues at coordinate 26,578 of OVAX01001545.1, read as the reverse complement.
ATCTGGTTGCTTTGGAAGAGGGACCTGGGTGTAGTTACGATTCTTTCTTTGTCAGAATAGTTTATCCACGCAAAGGTTGTTAGTGGCACTGAGATTGTTCATGTTTTGGTTGTGTATGTTGCACCAACGATTAGCCGTCGCAGCGAGTTATGGGCTCATTTTTCCGTGTGTTTACAGGGTATTCAAGAACCAGTGATTGTGGGTGGTGATTTCAATACCATTGTACGTTTAGATGAATGAAGTAGTGGTAATGGTCGCTTGTCTCCTGATTCTGTTGCTTTTGGGAACTGGATTAATGCATCATCTCTTATTGATATGGGTTTTAGGGGTTCTGCTTTTACGTGGAAGCGTGGTTGCCAAGCTTCTTCTTTTGTTGCTAAGAGATTGGATAGAGTTCTTTGCTGTCCCAAATCCCGGCTAAAATGGCAAGAGGCTACTGTCACACATCTACCATTCTTGTCATCAGATCATGCCCCATTATACCTTCAACTCGTTCCTGAAGCTTTGCATGACGTTCGCAGGTGACCTTTTCGTTTTGAAGCGGCTTGGCTTTTTCATGATAGTTTTAAGGATTTGCTTCACCCCTTTTGGGATCGGACTCTTTCAACACCAAAGGCGCTGCAAAAACTCGAAAGAACTTTGAAGTGTTGGAATCGAGAGGTATTTGGGGATGTACTTAGGAAGAAAGAAACGCTTATTCAGGATATTCAGCGTATCCAAACTCTTATTTTACAATCTTCGTCGGAAGCTTTGGTTATCGAGGGAGAAGTAGCTATGAAGGCTTTAGATACTATTCTTGAGCAGGAGGAAATACTTTGGTTTTAGAATTCCCGAGAGAAGTGGATTACGATGGGGGAGCGTAATACTTCCTTTTTTCACACATCTACTATTGTTCGGAGGTGACGAAATTGTGTAGATATGCTTCGTGATACGGCTGGAAATTGGGTTATAAGTCCGCCAGAGATTGTAAACTTAGTGGTGGACTATTTTCGGCATCTTTACTCTTTGGATGATCTCGGTGGGGTATCTCGAATTCTACCTAGCGAGGGCTTTGTTGAGCTTACTACGGTAGAACTAGCGGATTTACTTAGACCTTAATCTGCTGTTGAGATTGAGAAAGCTATAAAGCTCCAGGGCCGGATAGGCTTCAACCTATCTTTTTTCAGGATTGTTGGAGTGAAGTCGGTAATTCAGTAGTTCAGTTTGCTTTGTGCTTCTTTGAGTCTAGAGTGTTACCGCCGGGTACTAATGACGCGTTGGTGGTTCTTATCCCAAAGACTGGGAAACCGGAGTTTATTACCCAATCTAGACCCATTACTTTGTGTAATGTGTTGTTCAAAACCATTACTAAAGCTATGGTCACACGCTTGAAGACAGTGATATCTAAGTTGATTGGTCCAGAGCAAGCTAGTTTCATTCTCGGACGGCTTAGTATAGATAATATTTTAGTCGTGCAAGAAGCAGTTCACTATATGGGACGAAAACAGGGTAAGAAAGGGTGAATGTTGTTGAAGCTTGATCTGGAAAAAGCCTACAAAAGGATTCGATGGGATTTTCTTGAAGATACTATTCGTGTGGCTAGATTACCGGAAGTATGGGTTCAGTGGATTATGCAATCTGTGACAGGTCATTCTATGACTTTACTTCTGAATGGGGAAAAGACAGCTCCTTTCTACCCTTCACGGGGACTACGTCATGGCGATCCTCTCTCGCCGTACTTATTCGTTCTATGTTTGGAACGTCTATGTCATCTAATTGATAATGCTATTGCTACCAGTCTGTGGAAACCTATCTCTTTGTCTCATGGGGGTCCTAAGTTATCCCATGTGTGTTTTGTTGATGACCTTATCTTATTCGTAGAAGATTTGGTTAGTCAAATCCGTGTAATCAGGCAAGTGTTACTCTGCTTTTGCGAAGCCTCGGGTCAGAAGGTTAGCTTGGAGAAGTCAAAAATATTCTTTTCAAAGAACGTTGGTCGGGAGTTACAATCACGGATTACCCGAGAAAGTGGTATCTCAACCACATGTGATTTAGGTAGGTATTTAGGAGTACCGATCCTACACAAGAGAGCTAATCGTGAGACTTATAATGGAGTGTTTGAATGAGTTGCTTCTAAGCTTGTAGGGTGGAAAGGGAAATGCTTGAATCTTGCTGGCCGCATAACTCTCACACAGTCAGTCTTATCCTCTATCCCTATCCACTCTATGGGCTCCAATTTGCTCCCGAATACAACTTTGTCTAAGCTGGAAAAACTTTCAAAAGATTTTCTTTTGGGGTAGTACACCAAAATGACGTAAACAGAATCGGTTAGCATGGAAATCGGTTTGTAAGCCTAAATGTCAAGGCGGGTTGGGTATCAAATCTGCAAGGATTATGAACATGGCCCTTGTGGCGAGTGGAGATTGATCCACAACAATTCAGGTTTATGGGCTCGTATTCTACAAAGCAAGTACAAAGTTCAAGAAGTGAAGGATATGAATTGGCTGAGATTGCGAGGTACGGATTCCTCGACTTGGAGGTGTGTAATACGAGGGTTGCGAGAAGTTGTTCTTCCTCGGCTTCACTGGGTTATAGGAGATGGATCCGATGTTTGTTTTTGGACAGATAGTTGGCTTATTACTACTCCCTTGGTCACGGTGGCTGCGGGAAATATTACGGAGGAGGCTCTAGGGGCTCGGGTGCAGAATTTGTGGAGGCAGGGAACTGGTTGGGATATGAATCTGATTTCTCCTTATGTCTCTCGTGAGGTGAAACTTCATTTGGGATCGGTAGTTGTCGATGAAGTCACTGGCGCGAAAGACCATTTTTCCTGGTCTGGCACCAGCGATGGTAGCTTCTCTGTTCGTTCTACCTATGAATTAATCACTTCTTCTGCATCTGTTGGACCGAATATGTCTATTTTTTTGTCGAATTTGGCAACAAGCAGTCCCGGAAAGGATACGAGTGTTCTTATGGTTGGTAAGTAAGTGTCTATTGATGACAAATGAGAAGCGCAGGCGACGACACTTAAGTGACTCCGCGACTTGTACCATCTGCTCGGGTGCGGAGGAGACCATCCTCCATGTACTGCGGGACTGTCTTGCAACCTCTGGGATTTGGACCCGTCTCGTACCTCCTCGTTGGAGAGATTGTTTCTTTTCGCAGACCCTTTTTGAATGGCTTTTTAGCAATTTGGGTAATGAGACCATGGTATGGAATTGTCAATGGTGTGTTTTGTTCTCTCTGGTGGTATGGTGGGGATGGAAATGGAGCTGCTGCAATGTCTGTGGTTCGTACCTTAGGTGTCGTGACAGGGCGAAGTTTGTAAAAGACAAGGCTTTGGAGGTTTTTGTTACCAATTCCAACAGTAGAGACATATCCCGCCATAGCTCACGAGTAGATAAGAGGATTGCTTGGAAGGCTCTTACGTCTATGTGGTTGAAACTAAACACGGATGGTGCATCTAGAGGTAATCTCGGGCTAGCTGCAGCTGGTGGAGTGATCCGTGTTGCTTCAGGTAAGTGGTGTCACGGTTTTGCGCTTCATATAGGGATTTGTTCGACTCCATTAGCAGAGCTGTGGGGGGGGGGTTTACTATGGTCTCTACATAGCCTGGGATATGGGCATTACCCGTTTGGAATTGGAGATTGACTCGGAGATGATTGTAGGTTTTCTCACGACAGGGATTGGTGACTCTCACCCCTTCTCATTCCTAGTATGTTTGTGCTATGGCTTCTTGGAAAAAGACTGGCAGGTCCGAATATCACATGTGTATAGGGAGGCTAACCGGGTAGCTGACGGTTTAGCTAACTATGCTTTCTCTCTTCCCTTAGGTTTTCATGCTTTTTTGGATCCCCCTGAAGATATTTCTTTGTTGCTTTTGGATGACGCTAACGGGATTTCGTTCCCGCAATTGTGGAACATTTAGTTTATTTTCTAATAATAAAGGTTAGGGAGGCCTTTTCCTCCCTTTCTCCGACCAAAAAAAGCAACAAATGATAATATTATTTTTAAAATAATAATTGTAATTATATATATATATACTAATGTTAAATTATATGTTATTATATAATTTTTGGATTATTATATCTCACTATAAATGTTCAATCGTTGTAGTGTCATCAGACAACACTGATCTTTAAACAACTTTCGTTACAAGTACTCTTTTGTCAAGTGCTATCTTTTAACTGATCATTTTCAATAGATTTTCGTTTCAACTTCTCATTCTTTTTAAACAGTTGTTTTAAAAAGTATCACTAGTTGGATCTAGAAAGCTTTCCCATTTAATATTTAATATGGTTTAGTTTGTTAGGGCATAACTTTAATTATCCTTATATATGTCAGGGAATTTTTCAATATGAAGTGAAAAAGTTATACAAAAAAAAATCACTTCCATTTAAACAGATTTTGGTCTTAGATTACTCCTTGTCAACAAAATCTTTATATACGGTGAGAGTTTCGCATACCCGAAGAGGCACCTAATATAGAAAAAATGAAAACCCATCATTGATTGGCATGATGTATTTGTCAACACCTATTCAGCTATATCATATAACGATGCTACATACATTATATATTGTAAAATAAAATATGATGCAAGGCTATGAGTCTACAGTGGTGAGTAATGTGAGAATGAATATGTACATTCTATTTTTGGTTTTGACAAACGGAATTTATTATTAAGAATCAGATTTGACGAATTTCAAAGAGTTTGTGATGTAAATGGATGATTCACATTAACTTGTGTAGTATGGTGATGAGGTGCAAAGTGTAGGACAAAGTAATTTGGAACGTAAGTCTGAGTTAGTGTAGCGAAGTCAATGTAAGTCAAACAGATACAATAACAAATCTCCAAACAGTTGCCCGAAACTGGGTTCTCTTGTCTCTAAATATAATAGGCTTTCTTTGGGCCTTATGGGCCTTTTACTGACATGCAGATTTCAATCTTTATGAAATAGGAAAATGGGAGACAGCGTTGATTAGGGGAGCAAGGTATGAGACATGATTTGCTTTTTATTTCTGGCATTAATGATGTGACACCTACTTATACACCTAGGATACTATAAACTTGTTGCCCCTTTTTTAAATTTTTTATTGTTAGATACTTGTCCTTCATTGTCATCATTGTTTTATCCATTTCTGGCATTTATTTAATTCAGTTTTTCTAATCTCAGTTTGTCAAAAAAAAAAAAACACCAGGACCATAGATAGTACCCATTCTGTTCCAAAAAAATGTTTTAAGAGTTTTTACTTTTTAGTAACAAAAAACAATTTAGATTTCTGTTCCCAGGTTTATATATATTTTTTATTAAAATTATAATTTATTACCTGATAACCGTATTAACATCACTTTCTATATATACTGGATATCTGGCCNTTATTACCTGATAACCGTATTAACATCACTTTCTATATATACTGGATATCTGGCCAAAACGAATATAAAAACGGATAGTAAAATTCATGATCCGACGGATACAGATACGAATTTTGGATCCAGATAGCTGGGTATCTGATATTTTTTTTTCCCATTTTAATACCAAAAACACTATGTTTTATTTTCATTATATATATATATATATTATTGTTGTTTTAGGTATTTAATTTTTCTAAAATTGTTTTTTTTTTGAAAAAAAATATTTTTCACGTTTTTAAGAAAAAAAAAGTTAATTTTTTTTTGCAAGAATCAAATACATATACAGATACAAATATCCGACGTATATCTATTTTTTACGAATAGCCGTATTTGGAATATTCGTAATTTTTTGATATAGATACAAATACTAATTTGACAGATAGTACTAATATAGATACAAATATTCGCTCTGTTACATGCTTACTTTATATTTCATTATTACTCTTAAAAGTTCAAACCAATAAAAATTAAGTTATGATTATATAAAGCTAATATATGAAATTCCTTTTGTCAAGAATGCATCTTTAAGAAACAAAAATCAATTTTTATTCATTAATTTATTTTAATTCATTACCTAATAATTGTATTGAGAGTACTTTCTGCTTGTTGAACAAAAAAAAAAAACTTTCTGCTTCATTATTACTCTTAAGAGTCTAAACCAATAGAAATTAAGTTATAACTTTTTGTGAATTTATAAATATCAAATTAACTTTTAACATCTTGACAAAAAAAAAACTTTTAACATCCATAAATTAGACAAAAAATTTACATACTTTTTTTACATAAGTTATGGACAATACAAACTAACTAATGTATAGTTCTATTTAAAATTTTAAAAATTCGATAAAGGTAAGATCTAATAAATTTTCTTTTGAGATTATCAACCTCTACCATATACGTGAAAAAGTTAGCTATTCATTTGAATATATCACCATTTTGAAAATATTTGCAAAGTTTAAGGAAGGTAACTTCTGTTAAGTTATAATTTTAAAAAACTTGTATATGAAATTCTTTTTCTTAAAATTACAATCTTTAAGAAAATAAAAAATCAATTTTTGTAAACTAAGAAAGTAAAAGTAACCGAAAATCTTATAAAAATGGAATTAATGTATGGAACAGTGGTAATTTCTCGTTTTCCATGAAGAGGTTTCATAATTGTCTGATGCATAGTTCTGGCAAAATAATACGAACTCTGGTCAAATTGACTGTGACTATTGAGAACCTCACGTGTCCCGTAAAGCAATCTTTCCAGTTGACATAATTTCTCATTTAGTTTTTAACGGTGGAGATCAGAGGAACATTATAAGATCTGGTCCACTCTCTGTAGTGGAATATAGCCAAACTGAGGCTAAATTAATGTCACGCGCGGGTTTTAGTGAGTCAGGGGAAAGTAAGCGCTCTTATCGAAGCAAAAGCCAGTTTCAGATTTTTGCGGTATAAAGAAAAAAAGAGAGTTATGGATAAATTTGTTTTGTTTTCTAACATTATATAATTTTATAATCCCCTTAACGTTACATGGGTGTCACACCGAATATACGACAGTTAAGTCTTTGTTCTTTTTCTTTCTTTTTTTTCGTTAAAAAAAAAGTTATAATGAAACTCAACCCAATCATATATTCGGACACAAGATATTGCATACTATACAGTTGTAGTAATAAAACATCATCATAACCAATATAGTTCACATAATATGAAGCGTTAATGATCATTTGCTTGATTGAAGATTTATTTAGACCATTGAAGGTTTTTCTACAACAGATTTTTTTTCTGAAGACTAATTTTAACCAATCACGATTTTAAAAACTAATTTTAGATTTCAAAAACTCATTGAATTCCCAATCTAGATTTTAAATATTTAGTCTTCCTCAAAATTACGGTATCTAACTTTGAGATTGTGTATATTACCTAAAAAGCTTTTTTTTTTTTTTTTTTGGGTTCTAGAAACAAAATTCTATAAAGTAAATTCTAAAAACCTAAAACAGAAAACTAAATTCAAAACCTGATTATAGAAACAATATATATTTTTATGGTCAACATAAAAATTCAAAAACGGATTTGAAAACTTTCGTTTTCTTTTTCAACTTAATTTATTGATTATAAGAAAGATTTTATTGATTATAACAGAGATGAAAGTTTGGAAAAATATTTTTTACTTTTTAATTTAAAGATGGGAAAAGACAAAAACGACGAGGAAAAAACCCTCTGGATTTTTCAATGTAACAAAAAAATGTTGGTTATTCTACTTGTTTCTTTACCATCTTCAAAATTTCAGTATTGTACATTGAAAAAAATTTGGTTATGTACTTGCTTCTTTACCATCTTCAAAATTTCAGAATTGTCCACTGAAACTAAGAGATTCGTTTATATATACTGTACTAAAATTATGTGTGAACTATGATGTTGTACTTACTACATACTTACAAGTTTAAACATTGTAGTTTTATCACACAAATACACTGGCATATATGTCATATGTTGGGTTTGATTGGTACCACTATTTGAAACAATATTTTAGAAAATAAATTAGCTGTTAGAAAAAATGTCTTTCGAAAACGATTGTTTGAAAGTAGCGGTTGGAAAAAAAAATTTCAAAAAAAGATAGTTTGAAAATTAATGTTGATTAGTAACATTACAGTGGTTGGTAACGTTGCAGTGTAAAATTTGATTTTAAATAATTATTCTAAGCAATTATATATAGTTTAACATTTCTATATAAAAATAAATATATAAATTACAATTTTTTAAAATAATATGTAATATTAGTAAATGATGACTTTTCAAAAAGTAAACGAATAATTTTTCTTTTCGAACCATAACATGAATCATATATTCTTTCTTAGATCATTATTATGCGTATAATGTAAAGATAAATGATCATTTGTATTTACAAATGAAGGTCATTTCCCAAATGACCGTAAAAAACTCTGTTTGCAAACGACCTAGATAAGTTTAAATGACCGTTTGAAAAAATTGTTTGCAAAAAATCATTTCAAATAAAGTGTTGATTAGTAGTAAAATAAAAATATCGTTTGCAAACGTCCATTTATATGCTATCAATAAAACCCGTTATACATATACTACAACATGTGTTTTTATTTTGTTTATATATGCAACAAACTTAAGAAAAAACTTTAATTCCACAAGAAACTCGAAAAATGAGTGAATTTTGTGCATAATTCACAAAAAATGGTAAAAAATGTTTGAGTTATAAATTTTTAACAAAAATGAACTGTTGGAATAGTTATAAATTTAATTGAACTTTACAAATTCGCATTATTGTAAAATTTAAATGTAAATAACTTTAAAAAAAACTGATCTGAATTGAAAATGTAGCAAACAACTATTAAGAAAAATTTGTGTATAGTATTTTTAGAGTCTCATTCGAAAGAGAAAATGCATTGATCAAATGATTAAATATATGCATGTCTAAGTTTTCATAGGAGTTTGATTTTAAGTAATCTTGTACCTTCAATAAGAACTAGCATTTTAAAAGAAAATTCTTCAACTTTCATACATTGAAACGTAAGTATATTGGACACAAAAATTTAGACAGGTTTTGTTAGAAGGTGTATAGGAATTCTATATGGATAGAATTCTTTGATTTTAAAATCATACAAACTAAATTTGAAATTCAAATAAACTAGATTTAAAAATGATACCAACTTATTTCATTATCAAAACTAAATAATTTCTTAAGATAAAAACAAAATATTACATATTTTATTATGTATGTCCCCCAATTGAATCTCTCGACATATTTGATGCTATACTTACCGGTTATTGATTGTCATATTATTTTTGTTGATTTTGGGATAAAAAAACTTCACTAGTATTGTTATTAAGTTATTTGTAAAATTCTTTTCCACTTTTATTTTCTTTGGAATATTTTCCGTTTCACAATACTTTCAAAGAAAGTTATATAAATCAGCACATGTTAGTACAAATTCTGTTTGTGTTTCATAAGGAAAAAATAAGAGACAAACAAAAGTTTTGCCAACATAAATTTATAAATCTATTCAAATTTACCCTCCTATATAATAACCCTTATCAAAGCCAATGCTAGTATTTTGAGTGCATGAATACCAAAATACTAAAATAAAACCTTCATAACTCAATTCAATGAATTCACTAACCTAATTAATATCATAATCATAAAATCGATGAATAGAGATGATTATAAACACATATGTTCATTTGACTAAAATTTTAAATAGCGTTTAAAGTGAATTGAGCTTTATTAATAAGCATAGCCGTCTCGACAAAATTAAAGGTTTTGTGCTGATAAAACAAAATCTTCTTTATCATATTGGTTAAAGACATATTTTGGGTCTAAATTTTGCTTAAAGAAAATAAAACTTACCTAGAAAATAATAGTATAGTGTGAGAAAATAATTATTTTTGTAATAAGAAAATAATAGTATAGTATAATAATAATTTTTTAAAAGTAAATATATGTCCAAAAAAATTTAATTTTATAGAAAAAATATAATGATATTTTAATAATGGGATCTCAAATCTTTTTTGTCTCTGGATCCCATATAAGACGTGTTTATTCACGACCTACTAACAAGTACTCTCGTAAAATTTGTTAGTGATACTTACTTTATTTTGTAGGAAGTTAAAATGATGTAATGAGAACATTAAAAGCTAACAGTTAGAGTCAATAATCCGTCTCCAAATTTACCAACAAAAGTGTGACATGTACAGTCAAAGTAGATCCAACCTGTTTTTCCACTTCTCCATATTAAATATAAGTGATATTTATAAAGTTCATATCACATTTGTGACTCGGATGCATAGCCTTGGACACCAAAATATATTTTTTAATAATTTTTTATCACTATTATTTGATGGTTTTTTGTTTTTGGTTTTCCTTGTTAAAATTAATTTCCGAAATGTTCAATACAAGATACTAACTTGCTTATACAAAAAATTGATAGAGTTAAAACAGAAGCACTATGAAACCGAAATAATAAGCTTATAGAGATTGGGTTGCATTAGCAGGAGCTGGTAGAGAGAGGAAACAGTTCCTTATGGTCCGATCAATCACACGATGGAGGGAGACAGGGTTGGAGATCACAGATTTGAACACTCGTGCGTTCCGTTCCTGCCAAACATAAATAATATATAGTAAAAGCTTAAGCAGAAGAGTGGAGGGACATGTTGAGCGATGTTGTAGGTATTGCATAATCATGTGCAAAGATGTAGGAGGATTTGTCACAATCCTGCTAGAGAAAGCCAGCCAAATTTCCTTGGAGTATGGGGATGAGAAGAATAAATGAGAGTGTGTTTCGATCTCAGATTGGCATAGAACACATGTTGGAGGGACATTTAGTCCCCAAGCTAAAAGTCAATCTCTGGTTGGAAGGAGAGCAAGCTTTGCAAGCCACATAATAAATGAGTAACGAGGGATAAATTCCTTGAACCATACTACTTTAGTCCCCGACAGTACTGGAGAGTCAGATCTGATGAAGTCCCAGGTGTTTGGAGGAGAATGATGGGCGAAAAGTGTCCGCTGAAGCTCTCCAAAGATACACATCATATCCAAGGGAATCATTGAAAGGAGGCAAGGAGGACATGATTACTTGAAGATGCTCAATTACATTATACCTAGCATGAGGGAGATGCCATTCCCCATTGATGACCACATGAGAAACTGTTGCATCTAGATGCATCCGTAACATTCTCGGACCAGATTCGCCGATAGTGTTAATTAAGAGACCTAAAGTGGTCCAAGAATCAAACCAGAACCTTGCAGATTTGCCATCACATCACAGCGGAGAAGCAAGTGCAACAGAGGTCGAAGCCTTAGCCAACTTCTAATAGTTCTTGAAAACCTTGTAGAATCAACAACTAACCAGAAGTGTACTCGATTGAATACATGATTCTTGAGCCAAGAAACCCACAAGGAGCTTACATAAGAGAAAAAAAAATTCTAGATCTGCTTAAGCTTAAATACCACTTCCTAATCCTCCGATAGACGGATACCTAGGCCTCCTTCAAGCTTCAGTATGCACACATCATGCCAAGAGACCCTTGCACCCCAGTTAGGTCCAAGCTTATTTTTCCAAAGGAAAGCATAACAGATGGAATCTACCTGTTTGTAGAACTGCTTAGGAAGAGAGAAAACCTGACTCCAGAAGTTGACCATCCCATACACAACGGAGGAGATTAATTGAATCCTACCTGCAAAGGAGAAAGTGAGTGTAGTCCAAAAGTTTAGTTATTCTCTCTAAAAAAGGCTGCATATGTCGCATTGAGAGATTCTTGGGGAGTAGTGGCAAGCCTAGATATCTTGTTGGAAAGGAGCCAACTGGAAATAGGTGAGTATCTTGCAGTAGGCTAATATGTCCTTCTGAATATACTGAGAAATGAAACTCTGATTTTGCTGAGTTGAGCCCAAGTCCAGACCAGGATTTAAACAAAGACAACAAGTCAATAACTGCAGTGACAGAAGAGATTGAGCCATCCGAGAAGACTAAGAGATCATCTACGAATAATAGGTGAGTCAAAGCTAGGTTAGAGCATTAGGGGTGATATCAAAAGTCTCCTCTTACTGCAGCTTTATCAAGGAGTTTGAACAAAACATCCATCATAAGAATAAATAAGTAAGACGATATGGGATCTCCTTGGCAGAGACCCTTTTTCCCCTCAAAGAAACCTGCAAGCTCTCCATTGACTGAAACTGAAAACTTGGCTGTAGATATGCATTGTAAAATCCATCACCTGAAATGGATTAGATATCCTTGTGCCTCCAAGATTTTAATTACATAATTCCAACAGGTTGTATCAAAAACTTTCCTGATATCTACCTTAAGCATACAAGCATTAGGAGATTTTGACTTGTCATAGTGTCAGATAAGCTCTAAAGCCAATCAGGATGTGTTCTCCAAGAGATCTGCCCTTTAAAAACGCTGCTTGATTAGCGGATATACTCTGCTGCAGTATTGGCCGAAATCAGTTTGAGGTGATTTTGGAAATCACTTTGTATATGAAGTTGGAACAAAGCTTCTGGGAATTTTGGAACAAGCGTGATGATATTGGTGTTGAAGTACTTTAACAATGTGCCATTCCGGAAGAATTCTTGGATTGCACTAGTACCAAGGGACCAACAATGCTCCATGTAGCCTTGTAGAATTCGGCTAGATATCCATAAGGGCCTAGGCTTTTGGATAGGGTAATGCCGAACACGGTGTTCTAGACTTCCTCATCTGAAATTGGTTTTATAAGCTCAGCAGCCTACAAATCAGAGCATGGGAAGGGCAACAGTGTTTGTAGATCCGAGACTAAACAAGGAGAAGTGACAACAGTGTTTGTTTCCCCAACATGGTCTCAAAGAATGAGGTCGCCTGAGCCTTTATTTCTGCTGGAGATGCTATATTTATGTCGTCATCATTTTTGAGGTTATAAATGTGATTCCTGGTGGTTCATTGGACTACAGTTTTATGAAAGAAAGATGAATTCATGTCCCCCAATGTCAGCCATTTAACTCGTGAATTCTGGTGTAGAAACTTTTCCTCTGCAACTATGAGTTATATCCATAGCTTCCTTGCATTGTGCTCAGCGTCTGCAAGGGGTTGAAATGACTTTGTGAGAAATCGCTGCTGTAGATTAGATAGAATAGCAGTCTGATTCTTTACACGTTCAGATATCCAGCTGTAGTGAGAGGAGTTTAATCTCTTGAGCGCAGGCTTAAGAAGCTTGAGTGACCAAAAGAGTTTGTATTGATACGAGCCTACAATGTTGTCCAGGTCTCAAGCAGAAGAAACCACTTCAGAGAAGGATATGTGATCTGAAATATGAGTAAAGTATTTGAAACTTGGCATATGCAGCATAATTGGGGTGTGGTCTGATTGAAGCGGTTGTAAGAGCTCTGCAAAAGAATCAGGAAATAGAGAAAACTAATGCTCATTGAAAAAAGAGTGATATATTTTCTTGGCAATAGGGTTGTCTTGTTGATTATCCACCAGGAGAAATGTGGGCCTTTAGATGGTGTTTCGAACAAGGTAGAGTCCTGCATAGTAATAGAAAACTCATCAATCTCAGTAACGTCCACATGGTTAAATAGATGATCCGAGTGTTGTGATTATCTGAAAATCTGGTTGAAATCTCTCATCACCGTCCAAAGGTGACGAGAGACAAGAGAAGATTGGTTCAGGTGGACAAGTTCCTCCCATAAGAGTAGTGTCTGGTCGTGTGAATTACGGCCATAAGCAAAGGAAAGCATTAATGATAGTCTTTCAGCTGTGATGTAGAATCCGCAAGTAACCAATTGTGCTGAATTAGCATAGAAATTTGTGATGATACTAGGGTCCCAAACCACTATAATACGGGCAGTCTCATGGTGCTCAAAGTTTTCATACTGCTTCCATCCTCTTGGCAAAGCGTGGTTGATTCTGCTAGTGTTTGTAGATTGTACATGTGTTTATACAAACGCTCTAAAAAGTGGTATGTAAGAGATGATCCAATCTCTGGTCATTCTTTGTCGTCTTCGTCTATTTATCCCTCTCACATTCCAGACAAAAAACATTTAAAGTTAGAGTGAGGGAGTAACCTTGCGGTCCCTGTTCTTCGTTGTAACCAATCGGAACTCATCATCCAAAGATTGCTTGATACCCGCTGCTGGCGGTGAGAGTATGGGAAATGAATGAGTAAATACTAAAACAAAAGCTTTCAATACCCGAGTTACAGCACCAGTAGGAGTAGTTTCTTTGAGGCTTGGTGCAGGATCTGGTTCAGGAGGCTGACAGATAGGAGGTTTGAAACCTTCTCTTGGCCTATTTCCTGAAATTCCTTCGAAGGATTGTACCTGAGATAAGGAAGGTGTAACATGAGATTTTGAAGCAGTAGAAGAAGCATCTCTATATGGAGAAGCTTGCTTGGAGGGTTTACTAGCATCTGGCTTCCTGGGGCGAGGTTGAAGTTTGCGAGTTTGGGATATAACTGATATGTAGCCACGCATGTGGCCGCATATTGGGTGTTGTTGCGGACTGATAGAACGTCGAGAATATGTCTGTTTAGGATCAGGAGGAGGGCCTCAAAGAAAATATAGAGTAGAGTGTTCAAAGTTATGACAATGTGAGTACCTTTTTGGGAGCCAAGGATAGGTAACAAAATTTCAAACCCTCTTCCATCTGAAAACCTGTAACCAATTTGATAGGGAGAGAGATTATGAGATCCACTTCTACTACCACCTTTGCAACTTCAAAATTATCTCGATGGGCAGTTTCACGAAAGACCGAAATAGGTCGACCTACACCAGTTGCTAGGTGGCTCAGAATTTTTTGATTAAATAACAGGTAAGGTACACCACGAAGCTCAGCTGTGACTTGAGGCTTCGTGAGAGGTTCTAAGGCTGGAGCAGAAGCGGTAGACCAAGGATAAACTAGCATTGTTAAGCCAACGACATTCCAGAGATTTCGACTCATAATGAGTAAGTGCATGTGAGAATACAGAACTTTGAGCAGATATGATCCATGATTGAGCTTATAAACAAAGATTTTTGGGCCACATTTTGCCCAGATTGCATTGATTACACCTATTATGTGACCCATGTCAGGTGGATGTCTAGGGAAACAAGCAAACACATAGCGTTTAAACTCTTTCCTTGCAAGTTCGAGGTTTGAGTCAGGTGTCATGATGAAGGGGACACTATAAGAATTAGTAGAGGGTCACCAAGCTTTTGCAAGCGAGAATCAGGCTTGAGGATGGTGGCCCAAGTTTTAGCTGAAGAAACTGAGTCCGGTGGGGGAGGGTTATTAGACTTCAGGGCTTCATCGACTCCAATCGAAGAACCATCTGGCACAGGAACCTTCACGAGGAAAGGAGAGATAACCTCAGTGGATTGAATGTTGTTCAAGTCTTGGGTCACCAGTTGTACTGTGAATTTTGCCGGAGTGGGCAAAGTTGAACGAGACGAGGGCGGAGAGAGAATCTTAGATTGAGTGGGTTTGTCGCGGTTGAATCGGGAGAGGACGAACAAGCGACATTAGGGGCTTTTTCATCTTTTTCTTGCTCGCCATCGAAAAAGAATCGGTCGACAACAAGATTTTAGGTCACGGGAGAGGTGGGGGGAGACGATTTCGAAATCGCCTCTAAAATCGCCTGCCACGTGAGTTCTTTCAATGTGATATATATATATATATATATATATATATATGTTTTTGTCTTGCAGTCCACTATTATTTGATGTTTTTAGTTATCTTTTAATGATTTTTTAATATTATTATTTGATGTTCTCAGTTTTTGTTTGTTTAACAATTTATATTCTGAAAAATAAGTTTAAATTTGTTGAATAGAATAAAAGTAATATTAGTTAAATTTGAATAACGAAATTCTTTATATTATTTCACAAATCAATAATCGCTAGTGACGTATGGATTAATGAATTTTATAATATAGTTTGTAGTCAATAAGCAAGTGGTCCAGTTGGTTCCTTTCAGATTTAGTTTGATTTCAGGTGGTGAATTTAAACCCTGCCAGTTTCAGTGGGGGCAAATTGGCTATGGATAGGGCGATTGTCGATTATAAAAAATAGTAAGGTTGAAAGAAATATATATATATATAGATATATATATAAAATTTGTATAGTGAATGAATCAAAATACATTTTTCATAGAGTAAAATCCAACTAGGAGACTACATAAACTAAAGCGAAATTTACTACGATAACCCACTTTATTTTATAAATTACTTAAATAACCTACTTTTTTAAAACTTACTTATAAAACCCACTTTTTCATAAACTATTTTATAAATTACTATTGTACCCTTTTCCAAAAGAAAATGAATTGTTCTTTTTTTAATTTAAAAACTAAAATTGTTAGAGAATTTGTAAAGATTTGAATAAGTTTAATTGAAAATAGAAGTATTTTAGGTATCCAAAAGGAATATTCTTTTCCTTTTCAAAAGTATATAAACTGAAGAGAACTTCCCTATTTTCAATACTTTCTAAATTATGGTGAAAGAAACAGGAGATGTGGGTTCCATCAATCATGGTTCATTGCCTATAGATTTTATAAAGTTATTATTTGTTTTTTGGGTTTTGTTTTATAAAGTTTTTAGTTCTGGCAGACTTGCAGGAAGTCTGCCAGAAATCCAGCGGATTTTTTTTTTTTTTTTAGGATGATTGTATCGATCGGTCTTTGTGTAGACCGATCGATCCTGTTATTTTGAATCGCTTGGCATATCTCCTACACCCAGACCGATCGATATGGTATTTTCTGTTTTTTTTTTAAATTTAAATATGTATGTATGAGTAATGCCTCGGATTTTTGCTCGTCAGTCTGATTAGTAATAGTATCTAAAGTTTTTTTGTTTTATATGTGTGCAGATTAATAGGAATGTTCAGGACAATGTAGAAACTAGTGGTAATATCGATGCAGAGAATGAAGTATGTAACGAATATGACGAGAAAAGTGGCACGAGCTATGAGGGACACAAAGATTGTGATGAATACGTAGAAAAAAGTGGCACTATCGATGTGGGGAACGATGATTGTAATCAATTTCAAGAGAAAAGTGGTACACTTGATGGAAGTTGTGAAGATGATGCAAACAGTGCTTTTTCGAACAAAGAATGTGAAGTACAGTCACAGAGTTTTACTCTTGAAGACTATGGTTTTAATGATGTAGGAAGTTTTACTTTTGATATTGATGGGTAGGGCAATTATATCGGTCCCATCAGTGGTGATTCAAATTCTTCAGAATGTTCACTAAATGAAGATTACGAAGAGCAGCAAATAGATAATTTTTAAGCTAATCAAAACGCTCTCCAGGCTGTCGAGGAAAATGAAGAAGGAGAAATATATGCTAACAAGGATGAGTTACTGAAGAAATTACATTTGATCACTATTCTTGGGGACTTTGATTACACAACTAATAAGTCGACTAAAGAGTTGATGGTTTTGCAATGTCATGTCAAAAGATGTACGTGGAGGATTCGAGCATTAACAATAGGAAAAACAGCTCTATTTAAAATAAGGAAGTTCACTGAGACTCACACATGTTCCGTTACAGAGAGGGGTGGTCGTCATTGACAAGCTACACCTAAAGCAATTGGAGAGTTGTATGTGGCTAAATTCGAGAAAATTAATGGTATCACACCTAAGCATATATCACAGGCCATGAAGACTACTTATGGAATTGATATTAATTATTGGAAATCGTATTGGGCTTTAGTTCATGCACGGGAGATGGAACGAGGTACTTGGGAGAGTGGATATGAGGATTTGCCCATGTATTTACATAGGGTTAACGCTGCCAATCCAGGTACAATTTCTAGAGTTGAATGTGATGGACAAGATAGGTTTAAGTACTTGTTCATTGCATACGGTGCATGTATCACTGTATCACTGAGTTTAGGTTTATAAGAAAAGTAGTCATTGTCGATGGGACTCATTTGAAAGGAAAGTTCTAAGGTATTTTGCTGGTTGCTATTGGACAAGATGGTAATGTATGATATTTCCATTAGCTTTTGGAATTGTTGATTGCGAGAATGACGCTTCATGGGAGTGGTTTTTCGATAAATTGTGTTTGGTTTGCGGTGACGATGAAAATCTGGTAATTATATCATATAGACACAAGTCGATTGGAAAATCTATTAAAAAGGTCTTTAAGTCTGCCAAATGAGAATTATGTACGTACCACCTTTTCCAGAATCTCATAACCAAATTCAAGAAGTCGAATACGCTGTTTTTGGTTAAAAAAACCATCAAAATCTATAGAGTTTCTGAATTTACAGCAATTTTTGATGATATCAAGACACAAAATACTCGACTTGCGGCTTATCTGGACAAAGTTGATGTTCAATTATGGTCGCGAGCATATTTTTTCGGGAATAGGTACGACATAATGATGAGCAACATTGCCGAGTCATTGAATAATGTCCTAAAGAATGCTCGTGAATATCCCATCGCTTGTTTCTTAGAAGAATTGCGCAAGCGGATTGTGGAGTTATTTAAGAAACGCCTTGAACTCGCTAGGGAACTGTAAACCTTGTTCGTAGCTCGTGTAGAGGCAACGTTGGCTAAAAGATCACTTACAAGTAATACACTTACTGTACGGCACATCGACAGGCAACGTAGTCAGGTTTCTCGTTGTGATCCTAATTGTGTTGTTGATCTGGAAGAAGTATGCTTTATCCTGTTTATATTAATCTTACTATAGCTTATTAATATTTGACTAATTTTCTGTTTATGTGACAGAAACATGTACTTGTCGTATCATTGATATCGATAAGATACCTTGTGTACATACCCTAGATGTAATTGGGAAGGGGAAAAATGTATCTTTGGAAACATTCGTTGACGAGTATTACACGAAGTCTTTTTGGTTCAATGCGTATGTAAAATCAATCAATCTATAGATGTCGATAGTTAGCCTTTAGCAGATGCAGCAAATTTCATATGTCATCCACCAGTAGTAAGACGCGGTGCAAGAAGGCCAAAAAAATTCTAGATATCTATCAGCTTTGGAGAAGACGCTAGGAAAACAGAGGTACTGGAAGAAACAGGAGCAACAATTCCAGAAGAAGAACGATCGTCACAGAACGTACATAAGCAGTACGTATGTTCAAGATGCAACAGAGGAAGGCATAATCATGCCACATGCAAAAGTGTTTTGTGAACAATTAAAAGTTGTTTTTAATTTGAATAGTGAATTTAAACTTGAGCTTTTTACTTTTTTAAAAAAATTCATATTACCGGAAAACGCTTTTGATTAACAAATTTGATTTTCTTTTATTTTTTTTAATAAAAATATCAGAAAAAATTGATCCGATAGGTAAAAATAGATAACGGTGACAGTTAATAAATTTTTTTTGAGAATTATGAAGATGACAGGACTAACCAGATCGATCGTTCTATATCTTGATCGATCGATTTATTCGGTTAAAAATCAAACTCGGCCAGCTCTAACACGTTCGATCAGTCGTGTTGCAGATCGATCGATCCTTTGATTTTTCGAATCAAATATTTGAAATCGGTTATCTAAACCAAATTTTACTTATTTTGAACCAAAAATCACAGCAAACAAACCCCTTTTTCTACAATTTTCAGATCAAAACCTCATTCTCTTTTTCCTTCATCGTCTTCTTCATCTCCTCCTCTCCAAGTCTCTCTTCTCTCTCAATCACAAAAAATCCAAAACTTAACCAAATCAAACAATTATTTGCTCCATTCTTGTTAGATTTTCGAGCTCTATCTTAATATCAACATATCATCTCCGATCTGCAATGGTAAATTCTCGAAATCCATGTTTAATGAAAACGAGTTTAGTACTAAGTAAACTTGATTTTTCATGAATTTTGGGTTGTTTAAAGTGTCTCTAAACTAATAATGTGAATAATATGGTTGGTTTAAGGCTGGGTTTAGTGTTAAATTTGAAAATTTTTGGATTTTTGAGAATTTGTGCCTTTAGCCACCATTGGTTCTTTCTAGTCAAAATTGAAATCAACAGTTACTGATATAAATTGTATCTTGTTTAAAATTTTGATATACATTGTTAGATTATCTATTAGACACCTCCCTAAGTGTGGGCTCTAGTCAATTTTTTCAAAACTCTGTTCAATCCCACAATTGGTTATCGTAAACACTTGATTTCGTGGAGTCCAACATTGCCTTTAGCCACCATTGGTTCTTTACTCAGTCAATAACCAAGCTAATTCTATGTACTTGAGTAGTTTGTTAGTGGTTTACTCAATCAATAACCAAGTTACCATCTTATGTCTTTTTGTAGATGAGCAAGGATTTCAGAGACCGTAAGTCACAAGCGGAACGAGACAACGATCCAACAAACTTCCCGGCTTCCTCTGGATGGAGAATACGTGACTCTGATTTTTTAACCACTATGCAAATGGTTAAAATCTTTGCATCTAGGATGACTTGTAAATTTACACTTGTAGAACTTGGCCTATGGGGATGATGTGGTTCAGTTGTTAGAGACCATTGATTTTCGCGGAACATTCTACAAAAAATAGTAGAATTATTACCCTCAAGTTGTTCGTGAGTTTTTGGTGACATGTAGAGTTACTTATAAAGACCCAAAAGAACAACTTGCAAGCGAATGTCTACTCACATTCTTCATCAACAACATGTACTACACATTGGAAATCAATGAGCTGTGTGATATATATGGTTTTCCACATCATGAAGAGATTGGATTTGGAAAATTCGAAAAGGTGACCAGATTTGGGGGTTATCGGGGCGGGTACATACGTTTCTTGTGGAGCAAAGATAACTCATATCCGTAACCCTGTGGTGCGCGTTGTTGCGAAGATAATCAGCAACACTTTGTTCTTCAAAATAGAAGCGGGTTTAGTTTATGATGAGGAGTTGTGGATGTTGTTTTACGGGGTCAAACACCTTTTGGATGAGTTTGAGGCATATCCATCAAATGATGTAACTATTGGAGCTGTTCTTGTATCCGAACTTGTTAAGTTGAAGACTTTGGCACCAAAATCTAAGAAGAAGGAGCTTTACATCAGTACACTTCTCACACCTATCTTCATCCATATTGGTGTTGACTTGGGTCAGGTCGAATATGACTTAACGTATCGTATGATTGATAAGAAACACTTGATTAGTTGCCATTTCCTTTACTCACATAGAAAGTACTAGTTTTGTACTCGGTATAGTGGAATGAAATTCATTAGACTCCCAGCAAGAGAGTACACTTCTCTCCTTACTCGTGGGAATTGGATTTTCACACCACTAGCTGATGTCCTCCTAGACCTACCAACCAAAGGTCGAGACACGGACAATTATCTACTGCTATGCTTATGTTTTTAGTATTTCAAGACTACTATCTATCGTTTTATTTGGAATTTTTTTGTATTAGACAATGAGATAATTATGTATTTCTATGCTTTCTAAAACTCTATGTGTAATGTAACTTCTCTCTAATTTTTAAGATAGTTTCCTAATTATTATGTGTCTTCGAACAACAAATAGTATCAAAGAACAAAACTCAACAAGTGGTGTGTGGCCCGATACATCGAACTATACTAAAAAGAAAAGATTTTTTTTTCAGAACTAACGAGACTGATCGATCCATGTAGTGATCGATCGGTCCGTACACGTTTTCGCTACAAAACTCATCAACAGTACTACAAGGACCGATCGATCAATGTCAGGATCAATCGGGCCATACATATCTCGCTACAAAACTCATCCACAGCAGTAACAAGACCAATTAATCCATGTTGTGATCGATCGATCCATGTATTTCACGTAAAATTTTTTTGTCTTATACTAAGAAGATCGATCATTCCACAGCGGGATGGACCGATCCTGTTAGTACTGAAAAAATTGGTACGTAAAATGCGTGGAATGATCAATAATTACATGGACCGATCGGTCTTGTTACTGCTGTGGATGAGTTTTGTAGTGAAATATGTATGGACCGATCGATTGGTCCAGTTAGTTCTGAAAATTTACACCTTCTCAAATCGATATTAAATTATGCAAAAGATATGTCTATATCAATCATTCTTTGTTTGGATCGATATAAACAAGATCAATATCAATAAATAATTCCACGTTAAGAAACTCTATTTGATCAAATAAGTCATGAATGATCAAATAATTCTTGAAAAATTCCGCAAATCAATTTCACTTAAACAACTGCTACCATTCAAATAAAGTTTCATTCCTAACATTGCGATTCATCAAAAATCTCTACAGCCAGCTTATCTCTTACAATTTTGATGTTCAGATCGGAAATAGGTGTTTTAAAAGGCACACCTAACGCATGACATTCAATAAACTTAATGGCATAGATACCACAATCACCAAGCTTAAGCACTTGTGGAATTCCGGATCGTGGCCTTCGAATTTTATATCTTTCGATACTCATACTTCCTCTTTTTGATTCTGGTGCTGCAGCACGAAGAAGATGGGGTAGGATATGAGCTATTGGTTTCATTGCTTGGATAATACCTTCATTCGAAGTGCCCTTAAACCCACAATCTAAAACTTTGATGGATAGACCTGGGATAGAAATAATGAGTGCAAACCAATGGTTTCCACCGATATTTTGCACATGGTAAATATCATCTACATCAAGCCTCCAAGACATCCCTGTTTTAGCAAATTCAGGTAATTCACCCTTGCCGTATTGATGTGATCCGTTGGGAAAAACTGGCACATCTTTCGAATCCAGGAACTCATTATACTTTTAGGACCAAAAAGCAGTGAAATAAGTATCGAGGAAAGCGATTCTCCTACTTCTGAACATAGATTGATTCTTCACAAATCTCAACCGCAACATATTCATCGCATACTCGATATGCTGTAAATGCAACATAAAATGTTATTATAAAAGAATAAACATGATAAACGTGACTTACAAAAACTTACCAGCGAACTTAGCCACCCTTGTGGTTTCCGTAGTAAATAAAAAAACTCTTGGCCACTGTATCTAGAGCCTATTGGATAATTTTTGAAAGTTAAAAGTAAAAGTTAATAGCAAGTATAATTAAATGTTGTTTGAAGACAAAAAATTCAGGGTATTAGTACTTACAGCTTTAGCACAAGCTAATAATTCAAGACCTTACTTTTCTGCGAATCCATCGGTGCAAATGGATCATATTGAACCCCCATAATTGTCTTCGGACGTTTATTTGTGATTGCGATAGCAGGGTCGTACACCTTATATGGTGTTACTAATGAAGGTCTAGGTTTTTTAACTCTTGTGCTCTTCCCTCTGACATTAGCGTCTTTAACCAACTTTTTTAGTGCATTTATATCCATACATTTCTCATTACTTTTCCTCGGTAGTGCCTAATTGGGTTCAAATATCTTTATGGAGGAAGATTTTTGGGACAAATCTTCATACCTTTTATGAGTTGGGTAGTTTCCCTCTGCTGTGCTTTTATCATCTAATGATATCAATTTCTGATAAGCAGTTTTCGCTTCACGTAAATCTGCCAGCAATTCGGAAGTCGGCACATCACCTAAATCTTCGTCTCTCAGCAAAGGAATTTCAAAATGTTGTGTATTGGTCTAAGAATAAAAAAAATTGTTACTAATACAAAATAATATTTGATATTAAAACTCCAAGATATTGCAACCTACCTCTGCAGTCTTCGACTTCCCTCTAAACACCTCTTTCTCGAGTATTTCAATCCTTAGCAGCAACGCTTCATAATCTTTCTTCTTTACTTCTTTCTCAAGAAAATCAATTCTAAGAAGCATCGCTTCGTAATCTTTCTTCTTCACTTCGTTCTCAAGAAAATCAATTCTTGTCTACAAATCTTCAAAGAGTTTCATCTTCTTCCTCATATCGTCTAATTCAGTCTCAATTGCATTATTTTTAGCTTGTAAATCCTCAACTGTCTCATTGAAAAAATTAAATCTGGAACCATCAGATTGCTTTTTCTCCACCCACGTTTGTTGCCCTTGTTTTTTTTGTTTACTTGATTCTTTGACAATGACCTATTCTTCAATTTCATTATGACTGTCATCGGGTTCGTCGTCTACTGCGCTGTTCAATCCCACATCATCCCAAATAACTAAACCCAAACCACCTTCTTTCATAATGGCCTCAAGAAGAACATCAATTTTTTTGTCAATACGTTTTTTTCCCAAATATGAGGTGGCAAATCGCTGATTAGAGCAATTACATTGCTCTACATTGCACACAAGAAAAAAAAATGGTACTTAAAAATTAGTAAAATAAAAAAAATGAAAAAAAAAATACCTCATTATGTAGTTCAATTGTGTGGATGTTAACACTCTTTTTTCCTTTTGTGCCTCTGTATTTTAGGAGCAGAGGACAATCATCGTGAGATGGTCTACCTGTTTTCGCACCAAGATTAGGTACAACACAATACACCCATACTTGGAGTGTCTGTATAAACTCATGAATAGTGCATGAAGCTGCTGTATATTCTACACCTTTTACTGAAACTATTAATTCCTTGAAAGCAAGTCTCCCCTAGGGATACTTTCAAATCTACCCAAATAAAAACCCATATTCGCTAATGAGTGACTAAGATGCACCTTATCGTCATAACCCAAAATAACTAATGCAATTGACAAATACACGAATCGAGTTTTCTCCTCAGTAGACCAAGAAGCTGCTTCTCCACACACAGCTTTCAAATACTTCTTGCACGGACTTTTTCCCTTCAATTTTAGCTTTTCCCAAAACAAGTCATGTTCTGTAGTAGTACTTACATCCAACTCATTATCAACTAGAAATGGTGAACAGTTCAGAGTCGTTATGGCTTCAAACTCCACTAGGGAAAATCGAGCAGGTGTATTACCATACAAGTACCATATCTCATGTTTTTTTCTACACACAAGCTGTTTCTAAAGAATATACTCCACAACCTTTGAAGACCACGTGAACTTATTGTCAGTGAAGTTTACGATAACCCCCAATACAAAATCTCTTACTTTGTTCCACACTTCTTCACCAACAGCATAACTAACTTCTTCTAACCAGTCAGGCTTGCAATGGTAATTAATACTTTTTTGAATTTTGGCTCAGTCCCAATGGTAAAACATCGTTGCAGTAATCCTAACTCGTTGCTCTTCTTTGTAGTCATCTTGCGAGGAAAAAATAATTTAGGATCGAATACTCAGGGTTAAGACCAATCAAATGAAAAGAAAAAAAAATCAGAAGTGTGGACCGATCTATCTACATGGCGATCGATCGGTCTATGTAGATAAAAAATGAAAAAAAAACAGAACAAACAAAATTGACCGATCCATATACAGACCGATAGATCGAAAACGTTTCACGATAACAAAAGGGAAAACTAGATTCAGGGGATGTTTTCTAAGTCTATAATCAAAAATCAATGAAAAAACAAAGATTCTGTTTAAGAATCACTAGAATTCAATGAAAATAAACTTGAAGATGAGCAGATTCGTTAGGCATCTTCAATTACCTAGAATTGAAACTAAAACACAGAGTTTTTTATTTTGGAAAAATTTTAAACGAAAAAGAGAAAAGGAAGCATTCAATATTTTTTTTTTATATATTGTAGGGCAAAATAAGAATATTTGAAAAAATAAGTTATCTAAGTAATTATAAAAAAAAATAATCCAATTTTTGAAAAAATTATAAATAAGTAAAATAAAATAGGTTATATTAATCAATTTTTTCTAAACTAAAACCAAATTTTTCTAACCAAAAAAAAGTTTGCAAAACCATGCATCCAATCGGTTTTAAAACAAAAACAAAAATCATGCATCCAATGGGAATAAAACACTTGGTTGGTTGATAAAAAAGCAGATACTGTTAAATAATATAATCCCGCTCTGAGTCTCGACCAATTTCGAAAGACCCTAAACCCGATAACACAAAAGCAGAACCCGAAAAGAAAGAACACATTACGAAAGTAGGTTTTTATTATATTTTATTTTATTTTTATAAATGCTCATTAAAAGACAAAATCATACTCAAAATCCCCAAAAAAAAAAACCAAGTAGTATCCACTACACTCTTTTTCTCTCTCTCAAAAGAGCCTCTTCTTCTTCTTCTCAATCTCACCGAGAGAGAGAAAAGAAAAGAAATTTCAATCTGGCCATGGATCCGGGAGATCCGACTTCCATACTTTTCACTAAGATCAGAACTTTAGAACCTGATTTCGCCTCCAAAATCATTGGTTACGTGCTCTTACAGGACTTGGGTAAGAGAGATTTGATGCGTTTGGCTCTCGGACCCGACACTGTCTTACAGTCCATTTGCCTCAAAGCTAAATCTGTTTTGGGTCTCTCCTCCAATGGATCTTCTTCTGCTTCTTCTCCATTGAATCCTATTTCTAGACCCATTAATATCCACCGTTATTCACTCTCTCAGTCTTCACCGAGAAATGAGTTCTCGAGGAATCCGTTGTCTCCCTCTCT
This sequence comes from Lepidium africanum, assembly GCA_900406405.1. Classification (NCBI taxonomy): domain Eukaryota; kingdom Viridiplantae; phylum Streptophyta; class Magnoliopsida; order Brassicales; family Brassicaceae; genus Lepidium; species Lepidium africanum. The sequence goes on along the minus strand of OVAX01001545.1, from coordinate 326 downwards.
GACGTCTCCTGGTTCACTCGGAAGTAACCCTAACATGAGTTCAAGCCCCTTTCACGCAAGTTCGTCTCTGTTTGCTTCAGATGGTGACTCCACTTCAGGAAACGGCGATTTCCTCGATAAACAGCAACTAGAGAACTGCTTGTCGTTCCTTAACGAATCTTCTACTAAAACCAACGACGAATCTGGGGATCCGTTTGGGTTTTCGGCTGACAATGGCGATGTGCATTTGCACAAGAGGAGTTTCTCAGCCAGTGATGCTTTACTCGGGTTAGAGGAACCAGGATTTGCCAGTGGCGGTTACAATAGGTTCCCACACGGTGGTGGCT
>OVAX01001544.1:0-43222 GCA_900406405.1 Lepidium africanum | reverse complement strand
TCCATACCGCTATAGATCGACCGTCTCCAATTTTTCTTATTTTTCCTTTATCGACCAGAGATCTAGCAGAGGTAATACTCCTCCATCCATAAGAAAGGTATGTTTATGATCACACGTTTATCTATTGTCATTTCAAAACTATATATAATAGAAAGGTATGTCTTCCAGGGTTTGCTACATCAACTTTTAAAAGAGACGACACCTCACTTCAAAGAACCAATTAAATTGCTTTCTCACTACAAGTCATCATGTATTTTTTCTAAGTAAAGTGACGTTTAGAATTTTCATCTCTTTACCTTCTTCAATGTTTCCCTTTATAATTGCAAGTAAGAAAAACTATACAAGGTGCACTCACCAAGAAAATGAAACAATTGAGTCTTTTTCTATGATTTTGGTGATAAAGGAGACGATGGTAGCCTGAAATCAGGTAAAATAATACACATAAATCGAAACGAAGAACAAAGATAGACGTTGGGTTTTTTACTAGTACATTTTTGTTCTCATTCTTCATTTCAATCTCCAAAGTCTTTTGCAGTTTACATACAAAACCTACTGCATCATTTTTATGGCACATATCATTATTATCTTTGTTCTTTGATCACATGTTTATTTTCTCCAGACAAGATTTGTGATGCATTTTAGGTCGGTGGGAAAAACAGTTGTTCGTATTGGATTTAGCACAACAAACTTTACATTCGACATGCGTTCGTCGATCAGATTTTATTTTTGAATGGTTTAGGTGTTGGGATTGAAAATTCTCGTAATGAGATCTATAATCACAATTTGAGAGCGTCTGTTTATAAGAGTGGCTGCACCGTGTTCGGTTGCTTACGTACCCACTAAATTGGGATCAAGCCGGTGGTAGTTCTATTACATTCATTTATGGGGTTGTCAATTTTGATCGAAAAACCAACTTGTTCTAAGTTCAAATTCTCTTAAATGTTCTCCGTTCTACAATTGTTCTTGAATGTTTTTCGTTCTTGAGCATTCTTGAAGGCTCTTAGTCCTTCAAGTGTTCTCTAGGTTATGCTCCTTTTCCTCCAGTTTTTCCTCCACCCTCCTTCTTTCACTTTGCCCCCTTTTATGGGCAAAGTGTGTTGAGTTTTGAGTTCTTTAGTGGAGTCCAGGTATTATTCATTGTATACACTTGTCGTTCTGCATGCGCCTAATGGGTGCCAAGTGTGAATTTCGAGGGACACTTGTTCACCATGCAGGTTGCATCTTTTGTTTGTGCCGCACATGTGTTGTTCCTGAGGTCTAATAGGTGTCACTACCTTATTAGGATTCTCAGACATATGGTGGGCTTGAGAATTAATCCTAGTGGGCTTTATTCTTCCTGGGCTATTGTTTTCTTTTATGGGCTTTTGTATTTGGGCTAATAATTGAGCTATGCTCAATTACCCTCCAACAATTAGTCCCCCTAAGTCTGTTAAAACAGGAGGAGTCCGAATTTTGATGAACAAAATTTGGAGATTGTCAAATGTCGCTCTTTTCATTGCGTTGTTGAAGACGAACATACTTCCTCTTACGTTTAGAGTGAATTATCTTCCAAGATAAGAATTCAAAGGGTTTAGATCGTGTTCTTGATGATGAGTATGTGGTGTTTTTGGGTTCGTCGATTGACAGAACTGCTCCTAATTTATGCTCGTCGAAAGTTGACGAGTATGTTCATGGTTTGAACTCGTCAAATATTGGCTTTGCATTTTGTTCGAGTTTATCAAATACTAATGCTGACTCATGGACAAGCTTGTCATCTGTTCGTTGCCATATTTCTGCTCGTCGTGAGAAACTCCTGGATTTTTGTGACTGACCGACGATCTCAATTCCGTGTGAAAGATCGATGAAATCAAATTTGTGCGAGAATTTAACAAAATTGATCTTGTGCAAGAGATTGATGAGCTCAAATATGCGTGATCTTGACCTAAACGAGATTGATGAGTAAGATCCTATGCGATATTTTGACGAGTATGATCTTTCGCAAGGGATCGACGAACATGATTTTGAACAAGAGTGACAAGCTTAACTATGCGTGAGAGATCGACAAACACGATCATGTGGAAGAGATTGATGAGCAAGATATAGCGTGGGAGATTGATGAACATGATCCTGCGCAAGAGATCAACGAGCATGATCATGCGCAAGAGATCGACGAATTCGATCCTGTGTGAGGGATCAACAAGCGTGATTTCGCGCAAGAGAAGTGCTGGATTTGGCATAACATGTGTTTTTCTGACGAACATGTGTTGGATTTTATTTTATTAAATGTAACTGAACGTTTACATTTTTTCGTTGTTAGGAGTACTTGGGTTCATTGGTAATCACGCTTAATTGCAGAGATTAGGTGCCTAGATCTGTCGTGAGAGATCATATGCTTGTTACATTGTTTGTTCAAAATGAGTGCTTGATGACTTACTGCAAGAAATCAGACGCTTGCAACATTGTTTGGTCGAGATGAGTGCTTAATGGATTGTGAGAGAACAGACGCTCGTCACCATGTTTGATCAAAGTGAGCACATGACGGATGATTGTGAAAAAACAAATGCTCATCACGTTATCTGATCGAGATGAGCACTTGATGGTTTATCACAAGTATAGATGTTCGTCATGTTATTTGACTGAAATGAGCACTCGGTGGATTATTATGAGAAAACGGATGTTCATCATAATATTTGATCAAGATGAGCACTCGATGGATTATTGTGAGAAAATGGATGTTCGTCACAATATTTGATCAAGATGAGCACTCGATGGATTATTATGAGAAAACGGACCTTCATCACAATATTTGATCAAGATGAGCACTCGACGGATTATTGTGAGAAAACGGACGTTCGTCACAATATTTGATCAAGATGCGCACTTGACGGATTATTGTGAGAGAACGGACGTTTGTCACGTTATGTGTACTTAACAGATCAATGTATGATAATTTGTGCAAGAGATTGACGAGCTAATCCTGCGCGAGATTGGCAAACTTGATCTTGCGTGTGAAATCACAAGCGCGATATTGCTCGAGAAATTGATAAGAGCGATACTTCGTGAGAGATCAGAGAAATTGATCATGCATGATTAATCGATGAGCGCAATCTTACGCAAACTATCAACGACGATGTGATCCTACATTAATGATTAACGAGTTTTATCATGTGTAAGATATCAACAAGAACAATTATGTACGAGATCGACGAGTACAATTATGTGAGAGAGATAGATAAGAACAATCAAGTGCAAGATTGATGAGCATAATCATGTGTTAGAGATCAACGAGCATTCAAAATTTGTTTGGTTGTTTTCGATATTTGAGTTGTCAAACTTAATTATTGAACTTAGAGTTTAGGTTTCTAGATTTACTATCTAGACGAGACCACGTTCATGGATTGTCAAAGGAATTTTGAACTTGCGATTCTAAGTACATAGATTTATAGTGAGACTAGACGCTTGTCACTTTGTTTAGTTAGAACGTATGTTTATCGACATATCGTGAGAGACTCGTTGCTCGTCACTTTGTTTAGTTGGAACGTTTGTTCGTCGACATATCGTGAGAGACTTGGTGCTCGTTACTTTGTTTAGTCGGAACGTATGTTCGCCGACATATCGTGAGAGACTTGGTGCTCATCACTTTGTTTAGTTAGAACGTATGTTCGTTGTCATATCGTGAGAGACTTAGTGCTCGTCACTTTCTTTAGTCGGAACGTATGTTCGTTGACATATGGTGAGATACTTGGTGCTCGTCACTTTGTCTAGTCGGAACATATGTTCATCAACATATCGTGAGAGACTTGGTGCTCGTCACTTTGTTTAGTCGGAACGTATGTTCATCGACATATCATGAGAGATTTGGTGCTCGTCACTTTGTTTTCAATGAGAGACTAGGCTCGTCACTTATTCTGAACGAGAGACTAGGCTCGTCGTTTGTGGTGTGAGAGCATGTGCTCGTCATTTGTTCTGAACGAGAGACTAGGCTCATCGTTTATGGTGTGAGAGCATGTGCTCATCACTTATTCTGAATGAGAGACTTGGCTCATCGTTTGTGGTGTGAGAGCATGTGCTCGTCACTTATTATGAATGAGAGACTATGCTCATCGTTTGTGGTGTGAGAGCATGTGCTCGTCACTTATTCTGAACGAGAGACTAGGCTCGTCGTTTGTGGTGTGAGAGCATGTTCTCGTCACTTATTCTGAACGAGACACTAGGCTCGTCATCTGTGGTGTGAGAGCATATACTCGTCACTTATTCTAAACGAGAGACTAGGCTCGTCGTTTGTGGTGTGTTGGGTGTTCTAGGTGCGAAGCATAGGTTTGGCTTATCCTGTATCACCTATGGGAGTGAGATACTTGGCTTTGTACTTAGGCCTTTTAGGTGCGAAGCATGAGTTCGGTTTATCCTGTATTGCCAATGCAAGTGAGATACTCGGCTTTGTACTTAGGAAATTTAGGTGTGAAGCATGGGTTCGACTTATCCTGTATTGCCGATGCGAGTGGGATGCTCGGCTTTGTATTTAGGCATTTTAGGTGCGTAGCATGGGTTCGGCTTACCCTGTTAGCTAGATAAGTTGTTCATTTGACAAGGGTGTTTGATTACAACATTTTAGAAATTATCATATACGATATGATGAGCAAGGCAATTTATGTTTAATGAAATAAACCAAAACAAAAATATCTTGTTAGAGGTAAGGAGCATACCTTTGTAGCAAAATGCTGAGAATGATGCTTTTGTTGTTATCAAACTTTGTTTCGCTTCTAGATAATTTCCTCTCATTCTCTCTAGCACCAATTGTTTTTAAATATTAATTGAGTATGAATTTAACTTAACGCATCTCCCTTCAGAATTTTGACAAATTTTTGGCAATATCTAGTGTTGTGCATTTCAAGTGCATATTGTGCTCGTCACATTATGAAGTCAAGAAACTATTATTCTACATTTCAGCTCCTCATTGCTTGAATAACGTCGGTTTGGTTTCCTAGTGGTTAAGTATTAATGATGATGAAGGTATCAATGGTTCAGTTTTTGGCACTCGGTGTTTGTCTCATTTGGGAGTTCGCCATTTGTCTCTCCTCAAAATTCGTCGAGTGCCATAGCAATTTGGAGACGTCCCATTTTGATTGCAGTACTTTGACCATGGTTTGAGTGCGATGCGAGCTTTCCAAACCTGTTACGTTTTACCAAGGTCTCCATAAACTCGGGCACGTCCATCATCTCGTCGGGTATCTACAATAAGTCACTCCAAGTCTATCAGAAGAAGATAAGTGTTGTATTTTGGCGAACTGACAATAGAAATTCACCACGTATCACTCTTTTGTTGGGTGTTTGCTTTCTTCAATGACGAGCAACCGCCTATGGTTTTTGTTGGAGGCTTACACCTATAAATTGGCTTGTTCCTTTCACTTAATGCAAGTTCTTTCCTCACTTCAAAGGTATTCTCTTTTTCCTTTTTCATCTCTTTGCATTTTTTTTTACTTTTTTTTTCTTTATGTTGAATCCAAATTCTAGAAATTTTTTGTCTTAAATTCGGATTCCGAGCATGGGTTCATGTCTTAAGATGAGTTTTTGAACGTCGAACGGTTGTTGGTCAACGATTTTGGGTATGATTTGGAAGACTCGATGGAAAATTTTGTTCACAATACTGAGGCTACAAATGTTCGTGAGGATAAGCTTGATTACGGGACCGATGAGTATGCAGACCCTGAGATTGGGAGTGAAAAACGTAAGGTGTCTGTTCGTCAACCTATTGCTTCGGGATCCGACAAAGTTTTGGTCGACAAGCGTTAGCACGCTGAGATGAAAGCCATGCTTGAAAAAATTAGAGAAGACGCTATTAACGAGCTAATGTTAATCACGTTATGCTCTGAGCGTGGGACCGTGGCTTGACAGGTCGTTGAATTCTGATTCTGTAGGTTCTTTACAAGAGAGGGTTAGCAATGTTGGGATTCAACGGCTGACGAACACATGATGGACGATGATTCAACTTGACTGAGTGGCTTGGTTCTTTGCGAGGTTTGCCGACAGTTAGCTACGAGGTGTCAGTGCCTCAACTGTCAAACAATGCCATATTGGTGCTGAGGTTGAGTTTCTTATTCCTGGTCCTGAGGATCATCCACGGTGCTATCCAATGGGTTTTGTTTATGTTTACGAAGGATTTTCTAACTTGCGGACTTCGTCTCCCATTCCCGCGTCTACTCGTCTATTATTGAGACGATTGTAGAATGGCGTTTGCTCAACCGGTTCCTACCTCTAATCACAATATCCTCACGTTTTCTGAGATGGCGAGCATGTGTGAGGTTGTAGTTGATTATTGTTTTTGAAGAAGTCTCTCTTATTTCCCGTTGTACTGATGATTGGGGCACCTCAAAGTCAACGAAGCTTCCTTTTCTGATATTGCTGAAATATTTGGTGTGCTTTCGTTGGTCAGATTTTGGCCTCCCATTTCATTAGTTTGTCTTTTAGATTGTAATTGTTGAAGTAACTTTTGTATTTTATAATGAAACATCTGGTGGTTTGTTTGTGCACTCGTCATTTTGAGCAAATGTGAATCGTATTTGAGATTTGTCCCACCACCTGTTCCCGGTTATTTTGGAACCTGCTACTTGCAAACCACTTGATTCGTCTATCATTGAGGGTGGAGCATATGCTCTTCGATCCCATTCACGTGAATCTAAGGATATCATTCTTTTTATGGCGACACGATTGCAAGATACGAGGCTCGTGGTTTCTGCTCGGCCTCCTAGTTATAGGGGCTCGTCCACTCATCCTAATTATATTAACTTTTTTATGACGAATCCACGTTCTTTATAAAGTACTAGTTTGAGTTTGCAGAGCGGATTCAGACAGTTAGAAGTTCTGAGTCCTATCTACCTCCAGTCAAAGAGCTTGAAGAAATAGAGAGCTTCATGGAATATGCTCGTAACAGACTGCGGGTACGTGTTATGTCATACCTCTACAGTTACTTATCGTGTTGTTGCATACATAATTTATAGAGTTTGTCTCATAGTGATGCGGAGTTAAATCGTATGATGGCCCACTACAAGTTGAGTCTCAAAGTTGCTCGTGAAGCTTTCTCTGGTACTAGTGGGAACACGGGTTGGGTGGTGCAGTTCCAAGAGTTTAAAGATTATAAATATTGACGACGTGCTCAACGCTTTGATGAAGAATCATCAAAAGGTGTTGTCTAGTGGTCGACGTCTCAAAAGACTCCACGAATCTGCTAAGTCTGAGAACGAGGAGCTGTGCTCATAAATGGATCCGCTTCTTGCTCGTCAGGAAAGTTTTAGGTATCGTATTCTTTATCTTGATGAAATTAAAGAATTATCTACTATGATGAGCCTTGAGCGTGATGATCTTCTTCCTTTCTCCATTTCTCTGGATGCTCTGGCTAATTTCATTGTGATTCTTGACAATCATGTTGCTCCCGACGACCTCTGGGAGATGGAACACGAAATTAATATTTCTGCATGGGCGGTTGCATTCATTTTGTTAAGTTTAAATAAGATGTGTTGTTCAACTCTCATAGGTTTGCCAAATTCTGATGAGATATCTCCACTTGTAACTAACATGTGCCCGTCGAGTGTAATTGTTCTCAACACGTGCTCGTCAAGCGTAATCACGTAAATTTTTTTAACACCTGTTCGCTCGAGCGCAATCATGTAATTGTTTCCAACACCTGATTGTCGAGCGTAGTCAACTAAGGTTTTTCTCTTAGTCTCAGTTCCCTTTGCCCTGATTACTACTGTTTGTTCTCTTGATGATCAAGCATGGGAGACGGGTGTACGATTGGCTCGACCTGCAGTACTTGGTACGCCAGGGTTTTCAATTTTTGTGCTCTTCTTTAACAATTGGAGCTCCTGGTCTGTAGTTTTATGGTGAGTTAAGGTTTTCGATCTTCGACTTTGGCTAGCCTTGTTCTGCGGTGTAGTGCGTCTTCTAGTAATCAGGGAACGTTAATGTGCAAATCATCCTTCAAACTTAAGCTTTCGCATGACCCATTATGAAGTGCGGGGATCGCGACGTTGTCTGATACTGTTACTGGCAAAACTCACTTTGAACTGCTCCAGATACGATCGTCGTTGCTTTTTGAACGTACATTAATGCTTGAGAAAAGCTTTGGACAGTTGCTCTACACTATCAATGGAGTGTGGCTCCGACTTTGTGAATCACATCAGCGCGTCTCTGGCCAGACTTTCCACAAACATTTGATAATGCCTTGCGTTATACTCCTCTGGTGTATACTAAGCTCCTCCCATCACTATTCCGAAAGTAGTGAGGAATCTATTCAGGTTCAATCTTTCATCATATGTGGGACACTTTTTTTTGACATTGCGCTGGACCCTGATGCTTAATTATCTCCTAGTGAATGGTTTTTTCTGTGCATTAGTTAACATTCGATTGATCTCCAGAGCAGAGCTTGTCGCGTTATGGAGCCGTGAAGTCATTTTATCGATTTCTTCTTTTATCGCCTTAATTTCTGCAGCTTGGATTTCTTGCTGGTCATGCACACGGAGCGAGAGTTGCATCAGGTTGGCTCGTAATACTTGGTACTCGAGGTTTTTGGCTTATACAAATCGCACGTTCATCGTTCTTCCTCCTTGTGCGTTGATTGACTACTGGCTTTGACAAGTGCTCAAATTCAGAAATTCCTCAGGTTGGCTTCTCTGGTGAGGAGTTTGATCCATGTTCATTGAATTAGTTCGAACGCGTGTTTCCTCTGAGGCCACCATTTTTCACCGAAATTCTTCTATCGTCTTATTCATATTTCTATTGGCTTCTTCTGCATTCTTGAGGAAAGTCTAAAGAAGCTGAGGTTCGTTAGGTTGTTTTGGTGAAATCGTCTGACAACTGCCTCGCTCCCATGTGGTGTAAGATCACATCCTCTAAGTGAATCTATTCGTCAATGTGGTCTCCAACATGCCGCGTCGGCTCGTCTTTCTCTGTAACTCCAGTGGACTTGTCAATTTCCATTTTGACCTATTGTGCCAGAGAATTCTCTTGTCCCCATAGACAGCACCAACTGTTCGTATTGGATTTAGCATAACAAACTTTACGTTCAACACGCGTTCATCGATCATATTTTATTCTTGAATGGTTTAAGTGTTGGGGTTGAAAATTCTCGTAATGAGATCTATAATCATAATTTGAGAGCGTCTGTTTATAAGAGTGGTTGCACCGTGTTCGGTTGCCTACATACCCACTAAAATGGGAAGCTGGTCGTAGTTATATTACATTCGTTTATGGGGTCGTCAATTTTGATCGAACAGCCAACTTGTTCTAAGTTCAAATTCTCTTGAATGTTCTCTGTTCTTCAAGTGTTCTTGAATGTTCTTCGTTCTTGAGCATTCTTGAAGGCTCTTGGTCCTTCAAGTGTTCTCTGGTTATGCTCCTTCTCCTCCAGCTTTTCCTCTATCTTCCTTCTTTCACTTTGCCCCCTTTTATAGGAAAAGTGTGTTGAGTTTTGAGTTCTTTAGTGGAGTCCAGGTGTTATGCATTGTATACACTTGTCGTCTTGCATGCGCCTAATGGGTGCTAAGTGTGAATTTCAAAGGACACTTGTTGACCATGCAAGTTGCATCTGTTGTTAGTGCAGTACAGGTGTTGTTTATGAGGTCTAACAGGTGTCACTACCTTATTAGGATTCTCAAAACTATGGTGAGCCTAAGAATTAATCCTGGTGGGGTTTATTCTTCTTGGACTGTTGTTTTCGTTTGTGGGCTTTTGTAATTGGCTAATAATTGAGCTATGCTCAACCACCCTCCTACAAATGTCTTCTTAACTTCATCCATTGTCGTAACATAACTCGTTAATCAGAGGTATCGTAGACTTTGAAGACCTTCATGGTAAACTTAGGAGATGAAAACAAATCCTTCATGGTAGACTTAAAAGTATCGATTTGAGGGAGAAATTTCTAAGCATAGTAGACCATTAGTTAAAGTGTGGTAGACTTTGATGACCTTCATGGTAGACTCATGTAATGGTAAAAAAACTCTTCATAGTAGACTTAAAAGTGTCGATTTGAAGAAGAAATTTCTAAGCGTAGTAGACTTTCAGTTAAAGTGTGGTAGACTTTGATAACCTTTATGGTATACTTATGTAATGGTAACCAACCTTTCATAGTAAACTTAAAAGTATCAATTTGAGGAAGAAATTTCTAACCATAGTAGACTTTTACTTAAAGTGTGGTAGACTTTGATTCATGGTAGACTTAAGAGTACCGATTTGAGGAAAAAATTTCTAAGCATAGTAGACTTTCAGTTGAAGTATGGTAGGCTTTGAAGACCTTCATAGTAGACTTAGATATAGGGAACAAATCCAACATGGTAGACTTAAAAGTATTGATGTGAAGGAGAAATACCTAAGCATAGTAGACTATCTGCTACAGTGAAGTAGACTTTGAAGACCAACATAGTAGACTTAGGTATAGGTAACAAACCCAGCATGGGAGACATAAAAGTATCGATTTGATGAAATTTCTAAGCATAGTAGACTACCAGTTTAAGTGTGGTAGACGTTGAAAGACCTTCATGATAGACTTAGGGAAAGTTAACAAACCCAACATGGTAGAAATGGAAGTATCGATTTGAGGATAAATTTCATAGCTTGATAAACTATCAGTTGAAGTGAGGTAGACGTTGAAGACCTTCATGGTAGACATAGGGAAAGTTAACAAACCCATCGTGGTGGACATAAAAGTATCAATTTGATTAAATTTCTAAGCATAGTAGATTACCAGTTTAAGTGTGGTAGACGTTGAAGACCTTCATGGTAGACTTAGGTAAAGGTAACAAACTCTTTATGGTAGATTGAAAAGTAACGATTTGAGGAAGAAATTTCTAAGCATAATAGACTATCAGTTAATGTATGGTAGACTTTGAAGACCTTCATGGTAGACTTAGGTGATGATAACAAACCCTTCATGGTAAACTGAAAAGTATCGAGTTGAGGAAGAAATTTCTAAGCATAGTAGACAATGAGTTGAGTGTGGTAGACTTTGAAAACTTTCATGGTAGAGTTTATATGAAATTTAATAGAAACATTGTTAGACTTTCAATCGAACGTTAGGGTAGTTTGGTAGACTTTGATTCAAATATTAGGATAGTTTAGTAGACTTTGAGTCAGACATTATGATAGTTTGGTAGACTTTAGATGTTTTAGAATCTAGTTATATTTTAACATGCATAACATAAGTATGCTATGAATCTTGTTTGCACACGTTATGGATGAAGTTACATGCTAAATATAAAGTCATATGCTAAAGATAAAGCTTAAATGTTATTATTTATCCTTTTCACGGTTCTTTGCCACCTTACACTACAAGAAATTAGGTGTCTTACATTATATATTTTAATTGTTTGCATTAGTTCTTAATTGACACAACCACTATTTACATCACTTACAAAAATGACCCTGAAAGTGGTGATATAAATAGCAAATGTCAACTGATGTAACTATTTTCATCATTTACTAATAAATGATATTACTAATAAATTACTATAAATGATGAAAAAAATTGTGTCAATTACTATAAATGATGAAAACAATTGTGTCAATTACTAAAAATGATGTTAATTGTACTTTAGATATTTTGTCGATATTTTCTGATCAAATATCTTTTGTAAATCATTTATCTAATTAAATTTTAAATATTGAAAGAATTATTATTTTATGATAAAGAGTATAAATTTTAATTAAAAATATTTTCAAATTAGAATTATTAATTTTGAAATTTACATATTAAAAAAATCTAGAAACGGTAAAATTGAAAAATAAAATTACAACATAATAACTTAACTCAAAATAATACAATTTAATTACAACATAAAATTTTAACCCAAAAAACTACAATTTAATTTGGCTGAAACAAATTATGTAGTCGTTGAAAGAATATATCGTGAAATACTGAAGCCTTTTCTCCATCTCTTCTACCTTAAAATTCATAGTCTACAATTCTTTTTTGATGACCCTCCAAAATATGAGAAAAGATATTGTTTGGTGGTTTCAATTTCCTGGAAAAAATNTGAGAAAAGATATTGTTTGGTGGTTTCAATTTCCTGGAAAAAATACTATTAATTTAAAGATGTATATGTTTGTTTAAATTAAAATAAATTTTTACATATATAGTTGAGTTATGTGGAAAGAAACCTAAAAAAGCTTATAGCTCGATAATAAGCATATATTATAAATTTTATTATAACCAAATAGTTACAACTCTTGAATTTCAAAAAACCTCTAACTTGAAACAAAGAAATTGACTAATTAAACATATCCTAAACCTAGAGAAAAGAAAAGGAAAAAGAAATACATACCTCGTTGATGCCAAGGAGAGAAGGAAAGAGCAATGGAAGAAATCAAAGAAAATTAAATGAGAGAATAGGTTATTCAATTAGGTTAATAAGTTTATTTATAGATTTTTTTAAAAGATAATAATACCCTATGTTTGAACTGGTGTTGTTTTAATGCTTCTTCTTCTTGAATCTTTGATAAACATGTAAAGATTCGATTTATATTTTTATATTAGATTATCTCCTTGTTCATTGATTATTGTTATTGAGAATGTACATTAAATTGTAGTAATTCTATACTGAAATTGTTTACACTATTTTGATCATTCGAGTAGATAATTTCTTAGTTTCAAAGTAGTAGATTTGTAATCTTTCACAAAATAGGGACTCTGTGTAGTAATTATATATATAGTACTTCTACACTCGTTTGATAATTCGTCTAGTTTGTGCTATTCCTGTTATTATTAGACTACATTATAAATTTTGGCTATTTTTGTGGCATTATTTCATTATTCCGGCGAACACATAACTGTCTTCCATAAATATAAACATACTTTGTATAGAATGTGTGCAAATTTCTCCCAAGATTGTTAATATATGGGCAATTTGTTGAAAATCAATCAATATCTCCATAAACACTGAAATTAAAAATTTTAGTTACTCATGAATTTGATTATTGTGTAGTAATTCTATTTGCTATAAATCCACACCATTTATAAAAGTAGTAAGAATGTTTCACATGCTTTTGTATCACTATATTTATTTGATTCGCAATCTAGGGTTTCGGACACCGAGTCGATATTGAAAAAAAGATTGCAAATTCTAATATTAGTTTAGTGATTATTGTTACTGATAATGTACATGAAATATTAGTAATTCTATACATAAGTTATCTACACTCGTTTGATCAATAGAGTAGATAGTTTTTTAGTTTCGAATTAGTAGATTTGTAATCTGTCACAAAATAGGGACTCTGTGTAGTAATTATATATATATATATATATATATATATATATTTCTTCTACACTCATTTGATAATTTATCTAGTTCGTGCTATTGCTGTTATTATTAGACTAGATTATATAACTACAAATTCCAACTATTTCCGGCATTATTTTACTATTCCGGTGAACATAATTGTCTTCTATAAATGTAAACATAATTTGTATAGAATGTGTGCAAATTTCTCCCAAAATTGTTAATATGTGGATAATCTGTTGAGAATCAAATGATATCTCGAAAAACAATGAAATTAAAAATTTCCGATTCAAAATTTGGGTTACTCATGCATTATATTATCATGGTGTAATTATATTTGCTATAAATCTGCACCATATATCAAAGTAGTTAGGATATCTCACATACTTTTTGTATCACTACCTTTCTTTGATACGCAATCTAGTGTTTCAGACACTGAGTTATTACAAATCAGATTACTAGTTTAGTGACGATTGTTAATGAGAATTTACAGGAAATTGTAGTAATTCTATTTGAAGTTGTTTACACTAGTTTAATCCAACTTGGGCATTACATAAGTAGTTCAACTAAGATCATGAGTATATCTTAGTTAAACTATATATATAACCCTAAAGAATGATTATCAAAAGTTCTTCATAAAATAAGTGTCATCCAAAAGCCAACACTTTTATGTCAACACATGCAGATTTCATTATTTTTCCCATTCCAAAGTTATTATCTTGAAGCCCCTAATGGTATGTCGAGTCCATAGTTATAGTATCTTTTTGCAAGATGATTTGTTATGTCTATATCCATAACAACGTCCGCATCGTCTATTACTCGTATTTCCAGTAGACTGATATTAAAAAAACATATCATCATAATCATTATTTGTTACATCCCAATATATATGTACACAAATATAGTGATAGTTGTAGATATGCTACATATGTAGCATGTCTACTATAATAATATGAGTAGTACTTCTATATTTGTAATACGCTTACTTTAGGTGCTACTGTAGGTGCGATTGTCTTTCCCTTTGGCTTTCCTCGTCTACGTCTTACATTTGGACGATGGAAGGTGAACTCGTCTTGATGATTTTCATGTAGTACTATATTCCCACCAAAAGAGGCAATACCCACTATATGGTGAACCCCATGCACTTACTAGGTATTCTACACATGCTAGAGATGATATGTGGAAGTCAAGTTGGGATATTGCAGCAATTGGATAAGAACAAGAAATCCTTAACTGTTGATACCGCTCACAAAAACATCTACTTTCTCCAAGATGTACGTAGAAGTATTCTCCAACATGTGTTTGGACATTGAATTGTAGATCACCCATACCGGTGACTGCAAGAGAGGTTAACTCATCGGGGTTGGCGTCAACTATAGTCTTCACACTAGGGGTCAGGAAATTAGCATCCATGAGACTTACGGCATACCACACTGCAAACCAGTTCATTACATTTGTACGAGTGTATTCCATCATACATATGACAATAAGGTAATATTACTACTTATATAGAAGGACTATGCGACATGTTATTCAATATTTGTATTAGTAGTTACGGAAATAATACATATCGATGGATTGGTGCTCTCATAACTTGATATGTTGGTAGATTAATCGTCCAACATTGCAGATTATCTATTTTGATGTTGTTTGTGTTATGCTATGGGATTCAAGATGGTTAGTTGTTATAAATGTAGAATATTACTATGTGATAATATTAGATTAACTGGTTATGTTTTTGATGTGACAATGAATAGTATAACATATACTAAAAGCTTAAAGAGCAAGTTTCTCTTATCAGCTCTCCTCCACCTATATAATTCAATATATTAAAACATTAATTATTTTTAAAATCATAAAAATTGATGTGGGGTGAAATAGACTTTTAAACGTGATCAAATAGTGAAAATGGTTAGTTCATAAGTTTCCAAAATTTTATATCCATAGACTTTTAAAAGGAAAAACACTACAGTTTTTTTTTAAACCAAGCACATGCGTAATTGTATGAAATCACTGCAGTGTTTTTTTTTTGTTTAAAATATGGGTATGCTAAAGTGTTTGTTTAGATGCTAATTTTAGACCACATAATTATAATATAGATGTTGTTTTGTCTAATTTATGTTGTTTTTTCTTTTTTTGGTCAACATTGGACCACAACTACCTGGTACATTTGCTAAGTTCCTACATAATGTAGACAGTAAGACTCGATTCCTGGATGTACAAGTGCGTCTGCATTTAGTAGACTTACTAAATGCCACTGGACTAAAGGCCACATGCAATTAATGCTATTTTCTCTACTTTTTGTTTTGTTGAAATTTCAAGTTTGTTGATTCATCAAAAAGAAAATGTTATATACAAAATGTATGAGTAGGTAAGAACCTACCAAGAACTAAAAAAATTAGATATTTCTAATTTCAAACCATCTTCTAATGCAAGTGGCATTTATTTTAGAGGCAAATGGTAAATCCAATATAGGCAGGCGCACTTGCACATCCCGAGATCGAGTTCCACCGCCTACATTATGTAGGAACTTGACTAATGGGCCGGTCAATTGTGACCCAGTGTTGACAAGAAAAAAACAAACAAAGCATCTTCTAAGCAAACCCTCTAATCTATGAGGTGCTTTGTAATTCAAGGAGGGAATTCGATTCCTCATGATCTTATCAAGGGTGCATATTAGATTCGAAGATGAAGTCCAAACACGCCCATGAATCCGTGAGTTCCTTTCTCTTTAAATGTAATAAACACAAATCTAGAATGCCATCTTCTAAAGAACAAAGTCCAAAAGCCCACAAAATTGCAATAAGAGAGAAGAGACTTTGTCATGCCAATCAGGTTTGATGGTGTGAGGAAGCAAACCTGCACATAAAGCCATCCAACCCACAAAACTATAGGGGCATGCAAAGAACAGATGGTCACACGTTTCATCATGTTCCCCGCATAAAACACAACTCTAATGCAACCCCCAAGACCTCATCCGAACACCAGTCGATAAGCGATCCTTCATGGCAACCCACAGAATAAAAGAGAAACGAGGCACACCTTGGGAGAACCAGATGATATTGCGCCAAGGGACCTTGTAGTGTAGAGGACGGAGCTGATGCCAAGTTTGTTTAGATTAGAAAACCTGTTAAAGATAATGGGAGAATGGTGCCAAAGAAAAATGTCACACCCACCAGCTAAAACTGGAAACTACTTAGCATGAAGAAGAGTGATAATGGATGGGTAGCCTCTCTCAATTGACGAACGAGAGAGCCACTGCAGGTCAGAGAAAGCTTCACTTACAGAAGACAAACATCAGCCCAACAGACATTAGCCTTGTGAACTTCATCTAGATTACTATACCAAAGAAAAGCAGAACATAAAGTCTCGATCTTCTTAAAACACATGCTTGGAAGCTAAAAAAATTGAACACCAAAAATTGATGATTCTGTGAATGACATATTTGATGAATTGGAGTCGTCTAGCAAAAGAAAGAGATTTAGCAGACCAAGCCAAAAGCTTATTACGAATCTTGTCAATCAACGACTCTTAATCAAAAGAACTCATCGCTTTGGTAGTGAGAAGGAAACCAAGATAACGAATAGGTACAGTGTATATAGAAATACCCGAAGATTAAACAAAAGAAGCAACATCAGAAACTTGTCTTCCCCCAACATAAACTGAAGACTTTGAGAGATTGATATGAAGGCTAGACATGCTAGTAAATTCAGACATGGTATCAAGAACACCTTGAATTGAGTTAGCTTGAGCATCAGTAAAGATGCACTTTATCACAAGAGGGATGGATGCCACAACGAGATCTAGCAACAGCCTAATGTAGCATTATAGAAAGAACATTGTTGATGATGACATAAAAATAGGGCGAGAGAGCACAACTTTGCCTGATTCCTCTAGATCTAGAGAAGAAACCAAAAAGGTCACCATTTATTGAGACCGAAAAGGAAGCAGTGGATATACAAATGTAAATCCAATTGATGAAAACTTTAGGAAGATGCATTGTCTTTAAGACTGAGAGAATAAAGCTCCAACTCCCTGTGTCAAAAGCCTTGCAATATCAAACTTGATCGCACATCTAGGTGAGATAGAGGAGCGGTGATAATCCTTTACTAGTTCTGTAGCAAGGAGCACATTTTCCAGCAATCTATTTTGAACAAAAGCTATTTGATTCAACTCAATCACATCAGGGAGAAAGATCTTTAGCCTGTTAGCAAGAATGTTCGATATAACTTTATAAAGAAAATTGCAACAAGCAATTGGACGGTAATCTTTCATAGTAGAAGGATCATATATCTTTGGAACAAGGGCAAGAGGGGTAGCATTGACCCCTGTAGGTAAAACACCATAAGCATAGAAAGACTGAATAGCTATAATGAAGTCATTACCGATGACTAACCAAGCTGCTTTATAAAATTTACAAGTGAAACCGTCAGGGCCAAGAGCTTTATTTGTGGGCATAGAGAAAGCAACTTGAGTGATCTCCTCAAGAGTGACACGCTGAACCAATTTTGAAGCTAAGGAAACAAGAGAACGATAATTAATAATGTCAACAAGAGGTGTGCTGGAAGTTGCAGATAAATCTGAGGATTGTTGAAGAAAATCCTTAAAATAGTTAACAACTTCAGATTTAAAAGCAGCTATATCCATGAGGAAAGTACCTGATTTAGTAGTAAGACTTTTAATGGCATTCTTTGCAGCTCTAGATTGTGCAACTTGATGAGAGAAATAAGTATTTTGATCACTAGATTTAAGCCAATTAATACGAGATTTTTGTCTATAAAATTACTCCTCAAAATGAGTCAAACAATGCCTTTTAGAAGAAGCATCAGTAGCAACTTGGAGATGATGGGAATCAGGATTAAGTAAAGCTTGAGGCTGCGCATCACACAAAGTATCAAACGCATTCTTCGTACGAATAGGTAAATCACCAAAATGAGTTTTGTTGAGATCAGGCAAGGCTGGCTCAACAATTTAAATTTTCTATGGAAAATGTGAAGTGTAGAGTGCGAGTGATATAAAGGAGGAGAAAGATCCCAAATATGTGAAATCTGAGGTAGAAAATCTTCATGGGAAGCCAAGAAAAAACTAAAGAAGCCGATTGTTACCAGTAACCAGAGGAGCTAAATGAACCACACATCGAGCATAATCAGAGATGCCACTAGCATGAAAATCAACATAAGAGCTAGGATACTTGTTCAACAATGTAGAATTTACCAAAGCCCTATTAAGCTTCTTGCCTATTGGATATGCAGAACGCTTGTTCAATCAAGTAAACTTGGGACCAGAATATGCTATATCGGATAAATCACAATGATGAACTGTATTCTGAAAATGAAGCATCCCTGTTTGATCAAATATGTAATCAACGAACCTGGAGTGTTCAATAGAGAATCTCATTAATGTCTCCTAAAATGATCCAAGGAAGACCTAAATGAGACAAACTACCATGAAGATATGTAAGATCATTCCAAAGTGAGCGCCTATCAATTTCAAAATTTGAAGCATAGGCTGCTGTACAAATGAAAAATTCACCTAAGCTGATGACATGAATACCACAAGAAATATGTTGTGCACTCTTAGCTAAAACAGTGACAGAAACATCATTTATGGAAAAGAACCAGATTCTACCAAGTCTATTGTAATCGTAATTAGTAACAAAGTTTGAACCAGGGAAAACAAAATTTATGATTGGCAAGCTACAAGACTCATGAACCCGAGTTTCAATAATGCATCCAATAGTAGGTTTATGCTTTTTAATCCAAGATTTCAGAGCAACATGTTTGCGTGGCATATTAAAGCCACACATATTCCAAGCAAAGAGCGACATCATGGCTTCATAGAGGAAGCTTTAGTAGTTGTATTTGAATAAAGGAGGTCCTTTGAAAAATTAACATGAGGTTTGGTCACTTTCTTCAAAATTTTAGCTTTCTTATGAAAAGAAGTCTGAATAGGATTGGATGTAGTAGGAGCCTCTAAAATTTCACCTTCTTCTTAAGATTCCAAAACTTGAAACCGAGAAGGAGTGATTGTATTAGAGGGGCAGATTGGAGAAGAAAAACTTGCAGAAGGAAATGACTGCAACAGCATTAACCATGAAGCTAGAAGGATGACCCTTAGATTTCTTAATCGTAGTCCATTCCTCAATCTGTGGAACAACACCACTAACAAAATGTTTCGAAGACTGAGGCAACGTTTTTGAGACTAAAGGTTCAACATAATCCGAAGTCAAAACAACTGAATCAGTCATAACAAGATCTTCATAGACAGGAGCAAGAATTGATACAACCAACGGTAACACATCAACTACAGGGGTAGGAGAAAGGAATTCTGCATCAATAGAAGAATCAACCAATTGCTTACAAGGTACATAGTCTGTAACAATGACTAAAACAAAAGCAAGAGTAGAAAGACACAAAGTAGGCAAAGGGCTAAGGTTTACAGTAAACTTATCAGAATTAAAGCTACTACAATTAGCACTTACATGACTCCATTAAAGCAGGATTCACACCTAGGAGGCAACCATAGATAGGAAACCGGAATTTTGACATCAGAGAATTTACCCTTTGGGAGAGTAATTATCTTAGGGAGAGGATTCCGAAGATTAACATCAACAAGAAATCGGGCAACATCAAAACACAAACACTTCTCAGTTTTAGGATGATTCTTGATAGGAGCAGCAATGTGACTAGCTAGAAAACTAAGGCCTTTCTAAGAGAATAAATGTCCAGGAACATTTGCAAAATCAACTAGATAGGTATAGATGAAAGATCAAGATCAGTAGAGGTTGTAACAAGAGACCATTCACAAACTGCAATAGGAACCTCACCAAAGTGCCAGAAACAGGGACGAAGAACCCAATCTCTCACACTCGCACCATCAATTCGAAACAAAACAGAAGTGGAAGAAATGAAATTGACATCAATCTTTAGATCTTTCAAACTGTTTTGCCAAACTCCATTTGTTGTTGGATGAACCATACCAATGTGAGGAGCATCACCAATGAAATGTCCAAGAATCATTAAGGACATCATTAGGAATCGGAGTAGAGATAGTACCACAAGAGTAATTCATATCAAGGCAATAGCTGAACACCGATTTGCTTGAATTGTGAGCAGTATTAATCCAATCCCCTTTCTTCTTTGGAATCAGAGAGGGGGAAGATTGAAGAACCAAAGGAGTAGTAGAGGAAGAGGGTAAATCCGCCATGGAAACCATCAAAAGAGACACCACGACGGCAAGAACACCAAGAAATACAGAGAAACGCTGAGAAAAGACCAAGAAATGCCGAGAAACAGCGAGAATCGGTGAGAAAAAACCACCCAATGTCTAACAGAAACGATAAGAATCAATTATCGATTGTCAAACTCTTCTCTACTTTTAAATTCTACACTTTGGTTTATTTAATTATTTAATATTATATATGATTTAGCAATATATATGCACATGCATATTTAATTATATTATGTTATATGTAATTTAGTAATAAATTATCTAATATTAAATATGATTTAGAAATATATAATTTGTATAACAAAGTTAATATTAACAGAAATATAATATTAATCTAATTTATTTGTAAATAATTCATGACAAAAAACGCACTGCTTATATATTTCACCAATTATATGTTTTTGTTCTGTTGTATTTTGTGAAAACTACACTTGTACTACACCAAACTTTGATTCGCATTTGTATTATACCGCACTGCCAAAACTGCAATTACTAATCAGACCGTAAATTGCATAACTGTTCTCAATTGCACAGTATAAAAACAGTTAAGACTCATACAATGGATTCTCATATATAAATGAAATTAGTAATACAGCACAACTCAACTTTTAAGATTAATCTTCATTACACGAAAAATTGATTGGAAAGAGAAAGTCAATAAACAAAATATTTAAAATTGCAGTTATATGAAATAATGGGAAATAAGAAAAAAAAGTTATCTCCACGTGACGAGGAAACTAAAGTATGTATTAATGATGAAGCTATATCAGCTTTGAATGCTCTTTGGGACAACTGGATGTATGTTAAAGTGCTTGGTTGAAGTATCAATATCGCAGCAATGACAAGAAAGTTCCATGAGCTATGGAAACCTTTGGGCTCGATGAAAGTGATTGATTTACCAAGTAATTTTTTCCTTGTTCAGTTTGGTGTCGAAGAATAATACCTACATGCTCTTACAGAAGGTTCATGGAGAATGTTTGGTAGTTAATTACTTTCTCAAGTTTGGACTCTTCACTTTGATATGTCTCGAAGTGATATCAAGACTACTCCCATGTGGATTCGGATTGATAGATTGCCGCTGAACTTTTATCATGATGCTCTTCTGTTGGAGATTGCCCGTAGTGTTGGGAGACCCATCAGTGTGGATGATAATACGTTAAATTTTATGAGGGGGAGGTTTGCTAGAATTTGTATTGAGGTTGATCTTTCAAGGCCGTTGAAAGGGTCAAATTTAGTGAATGATCATCGGTACTTCGTGGAGTATGAAGGGTTGACAAATATTTGTTCACGATGTGGTATCTACGGACATTTGGTCCAAAATTGTCCTCAAGTACCGAGAGAGCATGTCCAGGATGTTATTCCTGCTGCTTGTGCTCCCGTTAATGATGTGGCTGCTCCGATTGGTGGAGAGGATGGATTTATACTAGTCCGTAAGCATGGGAAGGGAGGTTCTGGAACTTCTTTTGTGGCTGCTGGTGTAAATTCAGAGAGTGACATGTCTGGGGAGAAAACCACCAGTCAAGTACCAAGTGGAGGTAAGGTGACAGAGTCGAAGGTCTTGGGGAACGAGGTTGTAACAAAGAAAGGTGTAGGTAATGGGGCGGGTGGACCCGTTACTGGAGGTAACAAAACGGAAGTGAAATCTAGTTGTGCTTTAGTAAATATTTCGAACAAGAAAGGTATGCATGCTTTGACTTCCAATAGATTTGAGAACTTAAGTGAGGAAAGTTTGGCGTCGGAATTGGAGACTATTTCAATCTCTGAATCGGAGAATAAAGAGAATGTTATTGTGGTTTCTAAGGCCGTGAACACTATGCCATTGCCGAAGAGCGATTCTTGTGTGTTGTCGAGTGATGCTCATGTTCAAGATGTCAATCTTGTGATTGCTGTGCGGAACCAGAATTGAACTTTCAGGAAGCCGGGAGTGAAAAATGGTCCTAAGAAGAAAACTTTTAAACAAAGTCATCTCTCTCACGGACTAGTTTTTGGGAATGGGGATCTGGAATCGGGGAAGGTAGCTTTGGTTAAACGGTCCCGTTTGGCGGATAAAGTTATCAGCCGTGTGAGGGTTGCTTTCTCGCACCCTCCTTCTACGGTCCAACTGGTGAAGTCTGAGGTGAATGTTACAGATTTGGCTATGGATCAGCTGCGGCTAATCTGGTTGATTTGCGTAGTTCTGGTCCACCGAGAGCAAATGACGATATGGAGGTGAATAATGTGGCAAGTGCACCTAACGTACAAGTTCAATCACATGAAGGAGTGAATGATGGCTATAGTCTTTGAGGGTTACCCTGGTAGTTTGTTATCTTTTCGTTTCTATCTTTACTGATGAGTTGTCTATTTTGGAATTGCTGGGGGCAAATAAACCAAACTTTCGATGCTTTATTCGTTATCTCTTGAAGAAGTATAGCACCGATGTTTTAGCTATTTTTGAAACTCATGCGGGTGGAGAAAGAGCTAGTACTATTTGTCGAAATCTGGGTTTTGCACATTTTTTTCGTGTGGATGCTTTATATCAACGTGGTGGACTTTGGCTGTTGTGGCGTTTAGAAGTGGGTGTGATTATGGTTATGGGGACATCGAACCAGTATATCCATGTTAAGATTGAGTTGGGGTTGGTGGTTACTCATCTTTTCGTGGTCTATTCTGCTCCTTCGGTCACCCGACGTAGTGGTCTTTAGGAGCTGTTGGCTCAGCTTATCCGCGATATTGAGGAGCTTCTCTTGATTGGGGGTGATTTTAACACCATTGTTTGAGTTGATGAGAGAACTGGTGGTAATGGTGGATTATCTTCAAACTCCTTAACCTTTGGTGATTGGATTAATGACTTATCCTTGATAGACATAGGTTTTCAAGGTAATCGTCTCACCTGGAAAAGAGGTCGTTCTGCAGAGAATTTTATGGCGAAAAGATTGACATAATTCTTTGTAATGCTAACGCTCGTCTATTATGGCAAGAGGCTCGTGTCCTCCATCTTCCTTTTTTGTCGTCTAATCATGCTCCACTATAGCTCCAGCTATCTCCGGTAGCTAATAGTGATCCTAGAAGACGACCTTTTCGCTTTCAAGTAGCATGGTTAAAGCATGATGGTTTTAAGGACATGCTGACGGCTTCTTGGAATATTTCGTTGGTGACTTCGGAAGCTTTTAGCCGTTTACAAAAGAACCTTAAACGGTGGAACAAGGAGGTTTTTAGTGATATTTCAAGACGTAAGGAACAATTGATTTTGGATTTGAAAATTATTCAGGAGAGCCTTGAAGCGGACCAAACTTATGCATTACTAGAAAGAGAGGCTTCTCTATTGAAGGATTTTGAGATCATTCTGGAACTGGAGGAGGCCCATTGGTTTCAAAAATCCCGTGAGAAGTGGATTACTCTTAGTGAACGGAATACGAGTTTTTTCCATACATCAACTATTATACGGAGATGCCAAAATAGAATTGATGCTTTGAAGAATGATGTGGGAACTTGGATTTCGGACCCAATTAAACTTGAAGATTTGGCTCGGGATTATTTTTCAAACCTTTACTCTTTAAAGGGATCGGACAGTGAGGTTGGAAAGCTTCCTGATGTGAGCTTTGAGATGTTATCGCCATCCAAATTATCGAGTTTGAACAAGTTGTTTATTCCAATTGATGTGGAGAATTATATTCGGAGTATAGGGAGATTCAAGGCTCCAGGGACAGATGGTTTCCAACTAGTGTTTTATCAGAAATGTTGGGACGTTGTGGATGATTCTGTTACAAGATTTGTTTTGGATTTTTTTGTGACGAATTCTTTTTCCGAAGGTACAAATGACGTTCTTCTCACTCTCATCGGCAAGGTGCGGAAACCAGAATGTTTGAAGCAATTTTACCCGATAAGCCTTTTGTAACGTGCTCTTTAAGATGATTACTAAGGCTCTTGTTCATCGCATGAAGCTCTTATGAACAAATTGATTGGCCCAGCCCAAACGAGCTTTATCCCGAGAAGACTTAATATCGATAATATTGTCATTGTGTAAGAGGTAGTCCACTCTGTGCAAAGGAAACAAGGATGTAAAGGCTGGATGTTGTTAAAACTAGACCTTGAGAAATCCTATGACTGGATTTGCTAGGACTTCCTGGAGAACTCTTTACGTGCAGCACACTTACCGAATAACTGGATCGAGTGGATTTTGAAGTGTGTCTCGGGTCCAGCGATGATTATTCTTTGGAATGGAGAGAAGTCTGCACCGTTTTCTCCTCATCGTGGTCTTCGTCAAGGGGACCCCTTATCCCCATACCTCTTTGTTCTCTGTATAGAGAGACTATGCCACCTTATTGATCTTAAAGTTGCCTCTAAGCGATGGAAACCAATCCACTTGTCTTGTAATGGTCCGAGTCTATCCTATATTTGTTTTGCTGATGACATTATTTTATTTGCAGAAGCCTCCCTTTCACAAATACAAGTAATAAAGGATGTTTTGGATCATTTTTGCTCTGCTTCTGGCCAACGAGTGAGTTTTGAAAAATCAAAGGTTTTCTTTTCAAGTAATGTGCATCGGGATCTTGCAAGACAAATTAGTGAGGCTAGTGGAATTGCAGTATCTTGTGATCTTGGGAAATACTTAGGTATGCCAATTTTACAACGTAAGATCAATAAGGACACTTTCTTTGATGTTCTAGAAAAGGTATCTTCGAGACTAGTAGGATGGAAAGGGCGTTTCTTGAGTTTAGTGGGGCGTATAACTCTCACGAAAGCTGTCCTCACTTCAATCCATGTTCATACGATGAGCTCCATTCTTTTACCAGTTTCTACTCTTGATCGTCTTGACGTCTCGCACAAAGACTTTTATTTGGGGTGGCACAATTGAACAGCGATCCCAACATCTTATTGCTCGGAATTGAGTTTATCTTCTAAAAGGGGATGGAGGACTTGGTATTCGAAAGGCCAAGGATATGAATAAAGCATTGATATCAAAACTTGGATAGAGACTCTTAAATGAGAATTCAAGCCTATGGAAGCAGGTTCTAACTAAGAAATATAAGTTCGGGAATATACGAGATGGAGATTGGCTCATCCCAAAATATAATTGGTCTCCCACATGGAGGTGTATTGTTGCAGGTATTAAGGAGGTCATTCCACCAGGTCTGAGTTGGGTTATAGGTAATGCCATAACGTGAGCTTTTGGATTGATCGATGGTTAGGTTATGTGCCACATGGGGACCTTGCGATTTGTGATATACACGATGATATTAGGACTATGGGTGCTTCGAATTTATGGATTTCAGGGGATTGATGGAATAGAACTCTGATTGATCCGTATTTACAAGCATTCGTAAAGCTTCGCCTAACATCACTTGTTTTGGATGAAGTCACGGGTTTAGTTGATCGATTATCTTAGAGTGGTACTCACTACAAGAAAATGGCATGTTGGTGGCAGGCCATTGTAGCACTAATTCACAAATTGCTACTAAAAGTGTCAAAATCAGATTCCTACTCGTTCGTAGCATTTAATTAGTGCCAGGGAAAAAAGTTCATTTAACAAGATTAAAAAAATGACTATTGTAGCTAGAAAGTGAGTTTGGAGGCAAAATACTTAGTCATTTTTTCATTTTGCCGCCATTATTTCTCTTTTTCCGCCATTGTTCTTCTCGAACATGCAAAGCTCTTTTGCCCAAAATTTCTGAATTTAACAATCTTTTGTTTTCTCTCCAACCTTAATCTTTATCGATCTCAAACCTCAATTCTTGCTGTAAACCCTCAACCTCTTTCTGCAATTGAAAATCAGATCATGTGTCGTCTCCGCCACTCTCGTTGTCATCTGCAAATTCAGGTGAAACCCAGTTACGATTTTTGTAGTTATGAATCCTAAATTTAATTCCACATTCAAAGTGTCATCAATTTCTCTGATTAATTTCAATAACCTCTCAATGCAGCAAGATACGAAGCCATATAGATCTGTTTAAAGGATCTACAAAAACATAAGCAAGATAAATTCAGGTTATACATTTTTGATTTATGTTTCTTATTCGTTACAAATCTGTAATTTATTTTTCTGCATTTTAAATGAGTACATTCGTGTAATTGATTTTTCTGTTGTAACTGTTGGAGTTTTGAAGGTATCTTTCATTGGTGAAGACGACTTTAACTCTTAAAACCAATCTACAAGAGCTTTTAGAGGTTATTCTTGTCATCCAAATTCCAGTTGTTTTCGTTTGCTTTAGTATGTATTGTCTATGTTTTTGATTGATTCCCACTTTTAAACTCTGATTAATTTACTAGATGAGTGATTTCTTACTGTAAATATAAATGACAATGTGTCTGTTTGGTTGTCTGAGATATTCTTATGGGTTTGTTTTGTTTTGCTTATGGATTAGAACTTAAAAATGGTTGAAAAGTCATGGGTTCATCTTAATAGGTAAGTGAAAACAAAAACAAAAAACTTAGTGGTTTAATTGGGACGTAAGAGAGTTTAAGGTTGGTCATTATTATTATTTTTCATCTGAATTCACTGAAGAGCTGATCCTTGTTATGAGGGAGGTGCTTGGGACTTTGTGAGGTTAGTGGGTTCATATTTAGGGGAAAATAAGATGATCATTTGCCCATGCATTGACTGTCGCAACGTAGTTCGTCATTCAGCCGGTGTTGTTGTTGATCATCTAGTTATGAGGGGAATGGATTGGAGTTACAAGATGCGGGAGAATTAGTATCACCATGGAGAAGTGATATCAGGGATTGAGTGCAGAAGCAATGAAAGTCTATGGAAACAAGAGATTTTAGGGTTATATGAAGCGGCTAAGTTGCTAGATGAAGAGCTCGTTAAGGAGGTTGAGTTAAGTGAGGAAGCTGACGGTGAAGATAAGCAAGAAGATTATTTTCTTGCAAAGTTACCTGATGCATAAACACCCCTACACCCAAGTTGTGAAAGCCACGTCAAGCTCTCAGCGATTGTTTCACTCTTTAGGCTAAAAACACAAAGTGGTTGGTCTAACCGAATTTTCGATGATTTGCTTCAGGTTTTGTCACAGATGCTACCAAAGGATAATGTCTTGCATACATCCTTGTATGAGGTGAAGAGGTTTCTGAGATCCTTTGACATGGGTTATTAGAAGATAGATGCTTGTGTGAATGACTGCTGTCTATTCAGGAAGGAGTTAAAAAACTAGACAATTGTCTGAAATGCAGCGCTTCACACTGGAAGATAAACTCGCGAACTGGTGATGTGATGAAAGGTATTCCACAAATATTTCTTAGGTATTTTCCGCTAATTCCACGTTTGAAGAGGATGTTCAGGTCAGTGGACATGGCGAAGGACTTAAGGTGGCATTCTAGTAATAAGAGCACAGATGGAAAAAGCCGACATCCGGTAGATTCTGTAATTTGGGATCAAATGAACGACAAATACCCGATATTTGCCGGTGAAGAAAGGAACCTTAGGCTTGGACTCTCCACAGATGGGTTCACCCCCTTTTAGTATGAAGAATGTTAACTATAGTGCTTGGCCTGTTTTGCTAGTCAATTACAACATGTCACTTGAAAAGTGTATGAAGGAAGAGAATATCATGTTGTCATTGTTGATTTCTGGTCCAACACAACCTGGAAATAATATAGATTTGTACTTGAAACCCCTTATAGAGGATCTAAACCATATGTGGGAAAAAGGAGAGCTAACGTATGATGCATTCAGTCACACTACTTTCACATTAAGAGCAATCCTTCTCTGGACCATTCAGGATTTTCCTGCATATGGAAACCTTGCAGGTTGTAAAGTCAAAAGCAAAATGGGTTGTCCAGTGTGTGGAAAACACACTGACAGTATGTGGTTGAGTAATTGCAGGAATCATGTTTATATGTCCCATCGGAAAGGTATACCTCCCAAACATGCATATAGAGGAAAAAAAGCATGGTTTGATGGTAAAGCTGAGACTGGGAGAAGAGGTTGGATTCTAAGTGGTCATAATATATACCAGTTACTCAAAAATTACAAGAATAATTTTGGAAATCTGAAATTTTCTGGAAGGAAGAGGAAGATGAAAAATTCTGTTGGTTCAGACTCCAATGCTGATGATGAATCCAATGAATCAGAGGAAGAGAAAGAACCAGTGGACGAGGAGGAGCTATCTAGATGGAAAAAGCGGTCAATCTTCTTCAATTTGCCTTATTGGGAGGTATGCTTTTAATTTTGCTTACTATCTATCTTTTAAGAATTGATCTTATTAAGCTCTTCATAACATTGTTGTTTCTTATATGTGTGTTTTTTCTAGGACCTGCCTATTAGACATATATTAGATGTGATGCACATAGAGAGAAATGTTGCTGCAAGCATTGTAGTTACACTATTGCATTGTGGGAAATCAGAAGATGGTCTTAACGCTCGAAAAGATCTGGAACTACTTGGCATTAGGAAGGATTTACATCCTGAAACCCGTGGGAAAAGAACATATCTTCCTCCAACTCCTTGGTCTTTGTCTAGCACAGAGAAAAATGTATTTTGTAAACGTCTATTGGAATTCAAAGGTCTAGATGGCTACTGCTCAAATATATCAAGGTGCGTGAAGATAAAAGAATGTAAGATTCAAGGAATGAAATCTCATGATTACCATGTCTTGATGCAACAGCTACTTCCTGTTGCTATTAGAGGTATCATCTGAACTCTTTCAACTTTGTATGTTATAACATTGGATGAAATATCATGATTTTTTCTATTTAAGTTTATTACCTAAAGGTGTTAGGATAGCTAATAGACGCTTATGTGCATTCTTCAATCATCTGTGTCAGCGAGCTATTGATAAAGAGACAATTTTAGTAATAGAAACTGAAATTGTGGAAACTCTCTGTATGTTTGAGAGGTTCTTTCCTCCAAGTTTTTTTTGATATAATGGTTCATTTAACAGTACATCTAGGTAGGGAAGCTCGGTTATGTGGACCAGTCCATTTTCGTTGGATGTACCTATTTGAGAGGTATAACTTATAAATATCTAGTTTATATCTTATATACTCAGTAATCATGGTTTTAATCTTCAACGATCTTTGTCTGCAGGTACATGAAAGTTCTTAAAGACTTTGTAAGAAACCCTAGAAGACCAGAGGGTTGTACTGCTGAAGCTTATCTTGCTGAGGAATACATGAGGTTCTGCAGTCAGTTTTTGAAAAACTCAACAAGTGTTGAGGAGAAACCTGATAGAAATACTGAGTTTGAGAGCAACTCTATTCTAGAGGGTCGTCCAATATCCGGAGGCACTTCTTGTACTCTTAATAAGAATGAGAAGAACATTGTTCATCTTGCTGTGATTCTGAATATGGCAATGGTGGAACCTTATGTAGAGTAAGTTCTTCACATTCTTTTTTCTTTTCTGTTTGTATTTCCTGCTGAATCTTGCTATATACACTTGCTAATACTTTCTTTTTTCGGTTTAAGCATACACTTACAACATCTACAAGACAGTAGTGAAAGATGTAGACGTGATGCAACAACATTATGGAGTACGCATAGTTAAAAATTTGCAAAATGGTTAAAAGAACATGTAAGTTCTTAATTTGAGATACTTTTTAGTTTTCTGGTTTTATGTTGAACACAATATTGTCTTCAATATATATTGACACTGTACATTTGTTTTACTAGATACCTCTAAGTTCAAAAATACACGAAAAAACACTGAAGTGGGTGGCCTATGGTCCTCGGGTTAAAGCAAGGTCTTACACGGGCTACATCATTAATGGGTTGAGGTTTCACACAAACTCAGTTGACAGGCAAACTCAGAATAGTGGCGTCTTAGTTGAGGCCACGGCAATGTGTAGAGCTAGTGCAAAAGACACCTCTTTAGTTTCATATTCTGGCGGAGTGGTGGAGATTTTATTGCTTGATACAATATCTTCTACGTTCTTGTATTCCACTATCATTGGGCAAACAGAGGTAACGGAGTGAAGGTGGAAGATGGCTTCACACTTGTTAACCTCACCCAAAATCAAGTGTCATTTGCAAGAGATCAGTACATCCTAGCCTCTCAAGCAAAAAAAAAATTGTATTCCAGAGTAGATGAGAATTCCAGTTGGTATGTAGCCATGAGATGTCCCACAAGAAGATATGGTGATGAAGATGCTGAAGATGGAAATACAGATGTTGGGCCATTGCTAGTTGTATTAGACATGGATACTGATGATGTGGTTGATGAATCTAGAAATGCACGAAATGACTGTGAAGGAATTTATGTTTGAATTCAATCTGTTTTGGATTGAGTTTTGGATATATGATTGCTTAGAATGTCCTTTTTTTTGTCACTTTAGGTTTGTTTGACTTGTTTGAGAGTGTTGTTTGCTTTGCTTTCTTTGTGTGTATCTATGTATTTGCGAGTTCATCTATCATGATCAATATTTTAACCAATTTTTTTTTTTTTTTGGTTAAGGTGAATTGAGATGGGAAATCAAAGAAACAAGCATGGATCAATAAGGACCTCTAATGGGGAAGAAGGACATAATGAACCAGTAGAGGAAAAAGGAGTTAAAGAACTAGTGGAGGAAGAACCAGTGATTCATACAAGGAAAGAAGACGAAAGCAGGTACCTCACATTTGTGGGCGTAAAGGAATGGTAAGAGTTAAAGAATATTTGGTAAAGAATAGCCAAGAACTATCTAAGGTGACTAGGCTAAGAGTTTGGGTCAAGTCACGTACTAGAAAGGATGGTATCCCTGTAAACGATACTGCAGCTGAAATGATTGTAAGTTCTGATTATTCTATTAGAAAGAAATTATAAATTGGTTGTGATAGTTTATTTTGTGCTTATGAATATGTACTTGAGTTTACAGAGACAAGCATAAATAGACATGGACGGTCCTCAGGAGTCGACAACAACGAATCCAAAGGAAGATATGCTTGCATAGATTTTGGGACCTAATAATCTAGGTAGATTAAGGGCAATGGGTTTAGGGCTTAGGGTTTACCCATTGAAATGATTGTAAGTTCTGATTATTTTGAGCTTGACCAAATTCGCATGTTTCCAAGTAAAGAACGATTGTATGGCTGCGATGGAAGAAAAGCAGTTTCAATTGCCGAGACAGGTTGAGGACTTACAACAAGTTATTGCTAAAATGAATAACCATGTTAGCCTATTTTGTTTACATTGATGCACTGATCATTAGTTTGAGTTTTATCAATAGAATGATATATGACCATTCTCTCTCATATGCCAGAATTCACAGCCTGATGTTGGTGAAAACTCGATTCATAGGGTATGAATTGATATCCTCAGACTTCTTATATCTTTGTAGAATTATATTTATAAACCGATTGGTCGGTTTTTATTTTCTATATAGAGTGTAAACACCAAATCACTTCCCAAGCGTTATTTGGTCGATTGGGCCTGCATTGATGAGAATGTTGCTGAGGGCCGTATTGTTTCTTCTGATCCCGATGAGTTGGTTAATGGGATTCCGTTGGGGCCTGACACTGTGAAGGTTTTGATTGAATCTGTTATCAAACCAGAAGCATTTCTATGGAGGCCTACAGCTGAGATGTTTACAATTGAGGATGCACTTGACGAAATGGTTGCATGGCAAGCTCATTGCTGCATTGTTCCAAATTCATGTTTCATGACAGAGGACGCTGCACCAAGTGTTAAGTTTCTTAATATTTGCTTATGTATGGATGCTCTTCAATTTTATGCAAGTCTCTGTTATTGTTAATTATTCTCTTTGTTTTGCAACCTTGTTCTGCAGAGCCCTACCACAAGTTCAAAGAACATATGCAAACTCATGGATTATATCAAGAATGATGAAGTGGTCGATGTAGGCCGATGGGAGACTCGAGAACCTAAAGCATTAGTGAATGGACTACCTCTTGGTCTAAATGCAATCAAAGTCTTTGTGGATGAGGTAGTCAAACCAACAACATTTATATGGAGGCCTATAGCTAAAATGAGAACTGTAGAGCATTCTTCAAAAACTTTTGTAGCATGGCCTACAAATAGAGTTGTTATTGAGACAACAACTCCAAACTCTCCTGTTGTATAACATTCCATTTATAAATCAGCAAGTCATGATGCTCAGAGAAAAAAGTCTCCATTAACTCCAGCAGCACCTCTGAATAAACCTGCATCAAGTCTGAAAGCTTCTACAAAGGAGAAGTCTCAGTAACTCCAGCAGCACCTCTAAAGAAACTTGTATCGAGTCTGAAAGCTTCTACAAAGGAGAAGTTTCTGGTATCTCCAGCATCACCTCTTCGCAGATCAGAGGTAATTGTTTTTATTGTATTGCAGAGGTTTGGTGGAATGTATATTGTCATTTAATTTTTGTTTGTGGTTTGTTGCTGGTTTGGTCTTGCAGCGTACCAAATGGAAAGAGAATAAAAAATGCAAGCTCATGGATCTGTCAGGAAAGAAGGTTGTCGTTGCTAAGGGACGTTGGTCATTGAATGATCCAGATCAACGTGTCCACTTTGTACCTTTGGGCTCTGGTGCTTGTAGAGTCTTGGTGGATATTGTGAAAGTTAAAGATGTTGCAGTGTGGAGGACAACTTCTGTAATTGAGTTTATGATAGATGCCCTTGGAAGCTCTATTGCATGGCCAGAATATAAAGAGGTAATGGTAAGATTTTTGATCATTTCGTCGTTGTTTAATTTTATTAACGTGAAAAATATGTCAAACTAATCCCAAAAAACTTTTGTTTTTAGGTCTGAAGTCAAATTTTAACGAACCTATGAAAATTACTTCTTTTTAGAGATAAATAAAGACTTTGTGTCATGATTATCTTATGTGTGATTTGTGTTTTGTTTATAAAGTGGTTTTTATGTGCAAACTTTGTCAAATGCCTGGATGTTTATTTAGTGAAAAATTCTGTGTTTCTATGTGTGGATGACTTGTTTTTTAGGTGC
Organism: Lepidium africanum; assembly: GCA_900406405.1. Taxonomy (NCBI): domain Eukaryota; kingdom Viridiplantae; phylum Streptophyta; class Magnoliopsida; order Brassicales; family Brassicaceae; genus Lepidium; species Lepidium africanum. The sequence goes on along the minus strand of OVAX01001544.1, from coordinate 9,918 downwards.
AAACTCTATATTAGCCAAATTGAGTTTATTGACTTATTGTTTTGTCACATTTAGTTTACAAACTAAGCGAAATCCATGCCAATACTTAAGTCTATATAGATAAACAATGCCAAATCCGTGCCAAAGCCATGACAAACTTAGGTAATTATTTTTTGGTAAATAATATTGGACAAAGAAAATTATTTTTTGGTAAAGCGGGAACCAAAAATTTCACAATTGGAGCCAATTTTTTAACCCTAAAACTTTTCCGATATATATATTGGTTTTATCTCTCTTGGCAGTCTGATAGTCTCATTGTCTAGGGTTTAGTTTAGAGAAAACTAACGCAAATTCTCTCAAACTCTATCGATCTCAATCTCTGTCATTTCTCATTCCCCTCGAGTTGTCTCTCCGTCGCCTATGCGTATCCGTCCCTCTCATCCACCTGCATCAACAACAAAGGAACACAAGAAAGGTAATCAAACCTTATCTTCGACTCGTAACTCACAAATTTTTAGATTAGTAGCCTTACAGTGCTATTAGGGGACCTAAGAGGAAAATAAGCAAGTTCTCATTCAGGTAATTAAACCTCGCTTTGTTGTTATTAATCATGTGTGATATATGTAACTTCAATTTAAAATCCAGAGTTGCATCTTATTGCATTGCAGGTTTGGTATCGAACTCACAGTGTCAGGTTCAATCCAAATTCACTTGTCATTAATTTGTCTCAATTGTTCCATCGTGTTATTTCATTTACATATAGCATGAACATTGATTGATATGGAACATGACTCTCCTTCATAAATTTCGAACATGTGTGTAATTTGGTAATGTAGAACTTATGATAGAAGCAAGAGGAGGCATTGTTTGTGGACTTCCGGCAGACGGAGTGAAGCCACAACTCCCCAAATAGCCTGAACAAGAACCAAATGAGAGTGACGTGGAAGAGCTCACTGAGGTACAATACAGACGCGCTATGGGGTACCTGACACGGAAAGAGGACAATCCAGAAGACATCAAACCCATGTCCAAACCAATGTTCAGGAGACTTGTCTAAAACCTCCAGAACATTGAACGCAACTCGGCTTCAAGGAAAAAGCCAAAGCAAGAAGGGGAGTCATCAAAAGGAAAGGCTCCTCGTAGAGACTAGAGACATGGTACCCATGCTATTGTGAAGACTAGTGTTTTGTTTTGACTAAGTTTGATGGTTACATAGTCTCTTTTAAATTTCTATGTTTTCTGTGTACTGACTTTGGTTGATTTCGACTGTTAAATGAAAGTCAAGTTATGTTTTATGTACTTAGTGTAACTTATAGCAATGCATATTTGTATTGCAAAACCATTGACAAGTACAATTATTCATCGCATTTTATTTTTGAATTTAGAACTTATGCTACAACACTATAAAAAAGCCAGGAAACACTACTCCGTTACATTTTTAATTTGCTAGTATACATTGTGATACACGACGAAACTAACGCCATGAAAACATATTTAAGGACATTTTATAATTGCCACTACAAACTACAATACATCACTAATTATTTGCTAGGTAAACATGAACAATGGCAAATAATAAATGCTTTTAATAATTAAATTATAACGCAGAAAAGCTGCTATTAAACAGGTCTCGATAGTATTTGATTAACGCTATAATAAATAATGCATTCATAGCGTTTAAAAAAATGCTACAATAGGGGGGAGGTCTATTGTAGCTGCCACATACCCAGCGTTTTAAAATATGCTACCAAAGCCTACTATATCATTTTTTCCGCGCTACCAACATGCTATTTTCTTGTAGTGACTCTGGATATGAAATTTATGGTTAAATTAGCGTATACTTTTCTCACCGAGACTTCATCTCCAAGACCAAATATGAAGAGTTTTTATGAGTGTATTTGGATTTTACGCGTTTCTGAACAGTTACGTGTTTTCTTGTGGCTAGTCTCACATCAGGTGATTATGACGAACATGGAGAGAAGACGTCGTCATCTTAGCACTTCGAATATATGCCTGGTATGTAAATAGGGTGTAGAATATATTCTTCATGTTTTATGTGACTGCCCTTCCATTGGTGGTATTTGGCTTCGCATTATACCATTGGAGAGACAACAAGTCTTCTTTAGTTTATTTCTATTCGAATGGCTCTACATGAAACTTGGTATTTTTCGGGAAATAGAGGGTTGTGCGTGGGCTGTCTTGTTCTCTTTAACATTTTGGTGGGATTGGAAATGGAGATGTGGATATGTGTTTAACTCCCCATGGAGATGTAGAGATAGAACCCGCTTTATCAAGAATTTGGGTCAAGAAGTTTCGAAAGCCTTTGGCCAAGTTGATATTGGGGACACACGAAGGCCAAGAGTGGAGAGATGGGCTTAATGGTACCCGCGGAATTCAGGCTGGTTCAAGTTAAATACAGATGGTGTGGTTCAGGGTAGTCTTGGCTTAGCGGCTGCGGGTGGTGTTTTGCGAGACGAGAACGGGAATTGGTGCGGCAGTTTTTCGGTGAATATTGGGAGTTGTTCTGTACATCGTTTAGGAACATCATGCCTCGCGGATGGTGCTAGAAGTGGACTCTGAATTGGTGGTAGGTTTTCTAAACACAAAGATTAGTGAACAAACCCCTGTCTTTCCTAGTACGCTTGTGCTACGGCTTCATACCGAGGGACTAGATAGTCCGCATTTGTCACATGTATAGGAAGGCTAATCGTCGTGCCGACGGCTTAGCCAATTGTATAGGAAGGCTAATCGTCGATTCTTAATTCTGTTTCGGAGGAGGTTAATTCTTTGTTTTTCGATGATTTGAGCGATTTAGCTCTGTCCAGACTGGTTTTTTCTTGATTTAGTCGTTTGTTTTAATAATATGGGCCTTGACCCTGTTGTTCTACCAAAAAAAGAAAAAAAAAAACTTATTTTCATGAAACAAAACGTAAACGACTTTTTTCTTGTTCCCCTTTCGAGCGATAAAAAAGGTGATCTAATCCTTCCACCAATTGGTGCCAATCATGGCAGCTGTATCCAGCTGACTTAATGGCCAAACGAAAGGATACCCCCAATAAATATCTTTCTAAAATTGTCTCACGCTCTTCTGTCTCTCTCTCCTCTTATTCCTCAGCAATTCCGTCAAAAAACCCTAAATCTTCCTCCGACCATTTCTCTTCTACGCAACCAACTATGGTCCATGATGAGGTCATATTCTTTGCCCAGTGTTTAGATCATCTTCTAGTAGTTTTTCCGCCTTCTCTACTGGAATCTATTCTCCGTTAACCCTAACTCTATACATGCTCCTCCTTTGGACATAGTTGAGAAAAAAGAGTTTGTTCCTCCTCCTGATTCCAAAACTAGCTGGGTGGATCTAGTCTCGGGAGAAGGCTTAATATTTTCTAGAAAAAGAACTCCTTACATGTTAGCTTCTATGGAGCTCTGCATTAAAATTTCACATGAGGTCAAATCTCAAAACAAGAAGAGATGGGAAAGCTTCATTGTTGGGTAGTTCCATGACAATGCTCCTTCTCCTGGTGCTATGCACACAATAAATAGAATCTAGATTAACAGAACAAACATAGCTCATTGGCATTCCTTCCCCTATGATTCGATTGAGTTCTAGAGCAAGGTTTGTGGCATGTAGAGAATCAAACTATGTTTGTGGCTAAGTGGCAGACTGAAATTAGCCTCTTTCTCCGAAATCTCATTTCTATTCCACTTTGGTTGGAATTTCATGGAGTTCCTCCTTACTTCTTCTTCGAAGAGAGCCTCGAATCTATTGCTGTCATGATAGGTAAGTCGTTCCTTCTTCACCCAAGTACATTAGCTATGATGAATATTGTTGTAGCCAAAGTCTTCACAATTGTTGATCCCTCAAAAACTCTCCCTAAGGAAGTTCATGTAGAGATGCCTACAGCGCTGATAGCCTTTGCTAATTGCAAATCGACAGTTCACTCTATTGAATTTTGTCCTCGGTTGAAGGAAAAGCCAACCAAGTCCAAGAAATTTGTAGAAAGTACTTATTCTTGCTCCTAAGTATAGAAAAGTCTAGACTTTTACTATACAAGAGCAGTCAGATCCAGCAAATCCAAATGCTGAGCTGAAAGCTCCTTCTAACTTTCAATTCCTCCAGTTGTGATAGCACGTACATGCAGCTTCTACTACCTCCACTGCTACACCTCACCAGAACTCTCTAGTAAATAAGGAGGGAGGACGTTAGCTTCCTAAAGCCCAAATAGAGCCATCATACTTCTTTAAAAGGGGTAAAGAGCAAATGTGTGATCCATCCTCATCTTCTGAAACAAATACAGGTGATTCATGTGACTCAAGGGAATTCTCGGCTGATGGAAATCTGGATGAGGGAGGTCGCTTTATCAAGGTGATCTCACCATGCAATAGGAAACTACTCGCTAAGAAGAAGGAAAGTCGCGAAAAAGGCCCTACAAATTAATATCCTCATATATATAATAATGGTGGACAATTTTTGTTGGAACATAAGAGGCTTTAAGAATCCCAATAAACGCAGAGGTTTCAAGAGATGGTTCAAGTAGTATAAATTACTTATGCAGTGATGGAATCCTTTACCAATGGACAACTTCTAAAACAGCTTAATGCCACCGTAATTACCCTCATCCCATATAAAGCTAGCGCTGATAGAATCACCGACTTCATGCTTATTTCCTTTTGCATCTTTATATCTAAGGTAACTTCAAAACTCTTAGCATCTCGGTTGCTGTAAATCTTGTCATGTATGATAGGAAGTTTTTAATTTGCATTCGTCAAAGGTCGGTTGCTATTTGAAAATGTGTTATTAGCTTTAGAAATGGTCCAAGATTTCAACCAGAAGCATACAACAAAAAAAGGCCTCCTCAAGGTTGATCTCAAAAAGGCATTTGATATGGTCAACTGAAACTTCCTCTCAGCAAATTTACGAGCAACGAACTTCCCTGAATGTTTGTCAATTGGATTGGTAAATGCCTAACAACAACATCCTTATCCATTCTTGTAAATGGTAATCTCTGTGGTTTCTTCAATGGGACTCATGGATTAAGACAGGGAGATCGACTGTCTCCCTCTCTCTTTGCAATTGCCATGGAGGCTCTTGGTAATATGCTAGCTACAGCTTTTTGTCAAAACACAATATGGTACCATCCACTTGCCAAAGAGTAGCAGATATCTTATATTTTTTCTGCAGATGATTTAATGCTATTTTTAATGGTTCTTCTTAATCACTTCATGGCATTGTCTCAGTATTGGCTGAGTTTCAAGACCTTTCAGCTTTGACCGTAAAAAAAGAAAAAACATCTCTGTACACTTCCAAGTTGAACCGAATGGAATCTGATGCACTCCTCGAGGTTGGTTTCTAACCCGGTTTTGTCCATGTACGTTATCTTGGCCTTCCCCGCATGACTCGCAAGCTACACCAATCAGAGTAAATACCATTGGTCGACTCTATCTCTACCAAATTTAACTCTTTGGAAATTAGATCTGTCTATTTTGCAGAAAGATTGTAATTGCTAAACTCAGCCACCTAGTGCTACGTCAATTTTTTTGTTTTCAGCATTTGTTCTACAAAAAGGATTTATCGAAAAAATAGAACAGTTGTGTACTAGGTTATTGTGGTCTGGTTATATAGCTCACCAGTCAGCTGCGAAAGTCTCTTGGCAAGCCATATGCCTTCCAAAACATGAAGGAGGCCTAAGACTAAGGAACCTATTGTTACAGGAAAATAGCTCAAGGTGAACAATTAGCTTCCCAGGAGGATCGTTTTAATGCGACCATGACTAAGACTTTTGCGGACATCATGGTTTTGGTTAAACAAGCTTTACATACACTTCCTAGTCCTGTTGTTTCTTCTTCTTCAGTTGTTGAAACATAACAAATTTCTCCGTCCACATAATTTCTGAATTATGCGAATCAGTTATTAGCTACGGAAAACACTACTCTTCTGCCTCCTCTTACAGGGCTGTATGAAGGAGTAACAAGGCTTGGTAGGGTTGAATTTCCACGGTTTAATGGTGCGGATACTCGTGATTGGATTTTTAAAGTGGAAGAATTTTTTGAGGTCGATCAAACCCAAAAAAAATTTAAAGGTTAGACTCGCTTCTATTCACTTTTATGGAGAGGCTGCTACTTGGCATCGCTTATTTATTCAATCTAATGTTGGTTCTGGGGTGTTGAGTAATTGGAATGCTTACAAGATCATCTTGATTGAGCCATTTGAGGATGTGATCGATGACCCTATTGGTGAGCTAAAAAATTTACGTGAAACCAATGGTATTGTTGATTATCACAACAAATTTGATGTGATTAAATTGAAAGTAAACTTTTCTGAGCAGTATTTGGTGAGTATCTATTTGTCTCGACTTCGTAATGATACTCAGATGCATATAAGGATGTTTCAACCACAAACAATAAGGCAATGTCTTCTCTTGGGTTGGTTATATGAGAATGCAAATACACCTGCATGAATTCAGCTCAATCTGGTCAAGGATACGAGCCGTTACTTACATGAGAGATCAAGGGCTTAAGAAAGCAAGTGTTACTACAGTAGATAAAGGAAAAGAGAAGGTTTCTAAACCAACTCTTACAGCTGAGTTCATGAGTGAAAGAAAATCCAAGGGCTTGTGTTACCTTTGTGATGAGAAGTATACTCTAGAGCACTATCTTGGCCAGAAGAAGGCGCAACTATTCAGCGTGAAAATGGACAACAATGATTCAGATTCTATTGAAGATGAGACTGAAGAGAAGATGGTTTTCGAACCTAAAATTTCAGTTAATGCTATCACTGGTGAAACAGATTACACGACTACGAAAGTCAAAGGAGTTAATGGAAAGCATGTATTGTTTGTGTTAATCGACTCTGGTTCGACTCACAACTTTATTGATCCAAAAGTCACTGAGAAATTGAAGTGTGACATTGTTTCTATGAGTAATGTTACTGCTAAGGTGGCTGATGGTAGGCGGTTACATATTCAAGGGAAGGTTAGCAAATTCAGGTGGGATTTTCAACATCATTCTTTTGAAAATGACTTCATGATACTACCTTTGGGAGGTTGTGATGTAGTGATTGGCATACAATGGTTGTGTACATTAGGAGAGATTAGTTGGAACTTCACTACCTTACATATGCGATTCAAGCTAGATTGAAAACGTGTCGTACTACATGGACTGAAACATGGATCCGTAAGGGAAGTTCAGCTGCTAAAGAATACCAAGAAACAAGAGGACCAAGATCAGATGTCAATGGTTTGCGCTCAAGAGTTGTCTTTGAACTGCAGCAAGATATCGTTACCAGTTGAAACTTGTGACTCGATGTCAAAGGAAGCACCAGCAACTAAAAGTTTTTGTTCGACTTCCAAGAACCTTGAGGACAAGGTTCTTTCGAACATGGGGGATTTGTTACAAGAAAATCAAGTTAATGATCACGTGGACACGATGTGATTGTTTATTAACCGAAGCTGTTTGTTAGGATTTGCGTTTATCTTATGTTTACCTTTTCTATTAGGTTTTCTATTAGGTTTTACTTTTATTTCTTATATAAGGCACTTGTAGCCTAGTTTTACATTAACGTTAAAAAACCTGCAGCTTATTTTGAGTATTTGAGTTCTTAAGAAAAGAGTCCTACAATTTGTGTATTAGAAGATCTGAACCTTCGTTTCTCGGAACGTTGCTTCGTCGTTAGCAATAAAGAGTTTGCCTTTCTTATTCAAATTCTTTGGTTACGTTTTCCTCAATCACCTATTAATCTGCAACAAAGCTCTACACCTCAGATTGATTTGGCTCATTTTCTCAAAAAATGGATCCGTTTAGGTTGCTTGAAATATGACTCGCTGGATGAAAAAGGACTCATTTTGGTCTGTTCAACCGAAGCATACCTCTTCTTGGTTATGGAAATCACTACTGAAGCTCAGGCCTCTAGCAAGTAAACTCATTTATTGTCATATTGGTGATGGATTAACAGCGAGTTATTGGTATGATTCTTGGACCTCTTTAGGGCCATTAATGGATTTTTAGGAGTTGTGGGGCCTCGCGTTCTTGGTCTTCCTATAGATATAAAGGTTGATGATGCAGCATCTGGTGTACATTGGTCACTCCCCTCACAGCGGTCAAAACTCCTAAAGTTTAAGCAATTGCGAGCTTGTCTAGCTGCCACCCCAACACCAAATCCAGAGGATGGGAATGGATCCCACCGATGGCGTAATGATATAGGTAGAACAGAAATATACCTAGCTAATTCCACATATGAAGAATTGAGACCTGGAGTAAATCCATATGGTTCAAGGGACATGTCCCTAAATTTGCTTTCACATTTTGGGTTGCAAAGATGGATAGGCTACCGATTAAAGCTCGGTTACATAATTGTGGAGTTGTAAAATCGGATGAATGTTGTACTCGCAGCTCCCTCCCTGAAACAAGAGACCACCTTCTACTTTCATGTGATTACCATGCGGCTGTTTGGCTACTTATTTTACATAAGCTTGGTTACTCTTTTCAATTCTTTACCACTTGGTCTATTTTCATAGACTAGACACTTCTTGCTCATCCAAAAAAGGAAAAGTTGTTGTTGTCGATTGCAACTCAGGCCACAATTTACGCCCTTTGGAGGAAAAGGAATCTCAAGGTTCACACAGCATGTTAAAGAACATCCCAAGAGGTCTTCAAGGAAATATATTGCTCTGTCTAAGACATCATTTTTGCCAAACAAGACCGAAAGTCCTTTTGCTAGTTTACTTATGCTTTGGTTTAAGTATGATTAGGAAGAATTGGTAGTGATTAAGGAGTTTTTCTTTTTCCAATTGAACTTACCTAGTACAGTTCATTCTAACTAAACCGCAACTTTGATAAATATATTTACCTTTTATATATTAAAGAAAAACCTTAAAGCTTTTTAAGAATTAGAAATTGAGTCCTTGATTTTGGGGGCAGAGAGAGAAGAAATGAGAGTTCTTCTTGTTTGTTAACAATTTGATGTGAAGGCCTAATCTATAGCTCATTTCACATTTTTAAATTCTGAAAAGCGAATTTACTCTCAATAATTTGACTAAAAATACTTTCCAATAAATGATTCTTCATTTTAATCAGACTTAACGTTTATACTTGATATTAAACGCACTAGTACTAGCAAAGTTAAATATATCGTACTTTATACCCAAGTATTAACTCTCTACTATAAAGATGACTCCAGACTTGTTTTACATAAACAAATCTCATATTCCGACATTTAGGACAAGAATAATACATCTTACCTGTTTTGAAAGTTATGTTTTGATTCGCTGCAAATTCCATAAATTGTTTTAACCCATCCGCATATTCTGCAGTAAATAATCTTGTATCTTGATAAATTCTTTGATATTTCATCCATGAGCAAAAATAGATATATGACATTTTCCTTCCTATCTTTTGTTTGTAAGTAACATGGTGAAGATAAATTGAATTATCTTTTGTTATATAAAAAAAATTTCCATCAGAATCTGATGGTTACGGACTTACATACCTACTTGTCGATAACAAGTGAAAACAACATATGAGGAACGTAGGTAATTTTTGTACCAGAAAACCGTCAGAAAGTTTCAATCGTTTTTCCGACTATTTTGACGATTCTGTCGAGATTTTTTCCTATCAATTTTGGTCGGTTTTCTGACAGAAATTTCCAACCAGAAATTCTATCAGATTCGAATATGCATTCTTGTAGTGGCATAGCATCTTTCTCTTCAATTTTCAAATAAATTATTGATTTACATGTGGAATCGTATTAGTATATGTCAAACGGAAATATATATAACTTGATTTGAAAAGTATAGTATAACCTCCATAAATTAATATTCGATAAATTAATAATCTCTATAAAATAATAAAATTATATAGTTCTAAGTCGGGTCAGTGTAAAATTTAAATTTAATAAATTAATAAAATAATAATTATTTTGATACCCCTGTGTAAAAATATAGTTCA
>OVAX01001543.1:0-43250 GCA_900406405.1 Lepidium africanum | reverse complement strand
CCTCCTCCTTTGACTTCCACACAATATGTACTTTCTCTTCTTTCTTTGTTGGGTTAAAAATATGATTTTTTTTTGTTAGAGATCCATGTTTTATTGTGTTAAAAGTATTGTTTTTTTTTGTTCTGTTACAGATCTGAATCTCTTCCTACTTCTAGAAGCAGATCCAATCCCAAAAGTTTCTGCAAACTCTGTTTTCCTTTGTGTAGACTTCATTTTTCTTTTTTTGCAGACTCCATAATTGTATTTACAGACTTTGTTTTCCTTTTCACATACTTCATTTTGTATTTGCAGACATCGTAATTGTTTTTGCAGACTTTATAATTGTTTTTGCAGACTTCATAATTGTTTTTGCAGACTTCGTTTTCCTTCGTGTAGACTTCATTTTTTCTTTTTTGCACTCCATAATTGTCTTTACAGACTTCATTTTTTGTTTGCAGACTTCGATTATCCTTTCTTGCAGACTTCATTTTTTATTTTTTTGCAGACTTCGTTTTCCTTTTCACATACTTCATTTTGTATTCGCAGACTTCGTAATTGTTTTTGCAGACTCTATAATTGTTTTTGCAGACTTCATAATGTTTTTTGCATACTTCGTTTTCCTTTGTGTAGTCTTCATTTTTTCTTTTTTTTACTCCGTAATTGTCTTTGCAGACTTCATTTTTTGTTTGCAGACTTCGATTATCCTTTCTTGCGGACTTCATTTTTTGTTTGCAAACTTCGTTTTTTTCAATTTATCTTGACTAATGGATGAGCCTACTGCAGATAAAAGTTGGACATTGGATATTCCATTGATTTTTTCCACACTTTCTTTGATTCGTGTAATTTTCCTTTTCTATTTACTTTTTAGTTCATTTATACTATTAATTTATGATTCTCCTAACATTTCCTCTTAACATTTTTTCTTCAGGGAGGACAAATAAAAATTCAAGTGTTTTGTTACAGAAATCAAAGGAATATGATTTTAGATGTATTTTTGTTTAACTTTGGTCGAAATAGCAATGTATAACTTTTGTGTAATTTTTTCAGAAAAATATTAAATTATTTATAAATAAATTATGGTATTTTTGATTATATTTTTTGTAGTACATTTATCAAAATTGAACAATCTTCAATTTCAAATGCTCATATTTTTGAGCTCTATCATGATGTTTTAGATTTATAAGACCATCTCCAACCATAATTGTAAATAACATTTTATGGGGTTCTTAACATTTTTAATTGTAAATAATGATATTTTGAAAGTTAAGAACTCTAAAACGAGTTTTAATTGTTTTAGGGGTCCAATGGTAGAACTGAGAGTTAAGGTTCTTAAAAAAAATTAATGAGCAATCAAGAACATTGATATGTGAAAGAAATGATATTTATTGACCAATGGGCGATACTTTGAGCCGATAGAAACAAGAAAGAAGAAGAAGAATTGATGAGATTATTTTATCGCCCGCTTGGTCGATAGAAAGACTGGATGGAAGTTGCATGTAAAGAAACAATTGTTTCTATCGACCCTCTCGTCGCTATTATGAGTCGATGGAAGAGTTAAAGAAACCTTTCATTTGGTATCGACCAAAGTCCAGATGAAATGGATTGATAGAAATAGTATGAGTAAAGAAACTGTGAATTTTATCTATCATTTGGTAGATAAAATGGCTAGATATAAATAGTATAAGTAAAGAAACAGAGAATTTTATCTATCATTTGGTAGATAAAATGACTAGATAGAAATAGTATAAGTAAAGAAACAGAAAATTTTATCTATCATTTGGTAGATAAAATGGCTAGATAGAAATAGTAGAAGTAAAGAAACAGAGAATTTTATTTATCACTTGGTCACAATGCCTCAGATGAATTTGATTCCTCCAAGTTTGAACCAAAAAATTTAAACAAGTCATAGATGCCATTTTTCAAAAATTAATATTGTAGACTTTAAATGAAGTTTACACATGTGCAGACTTCAAATGAACTTTAAATAAGATAATTACCTAAATTATTTAAAAAATTCATACAGCCTTAATTATAATACATAAACATGTTAAACTTGCACATAAGAAAAAACAATATCAAATCTATATAAGAAAATTACAAAAGAATTAACCAAAAATTTTAAACATGCCTTAGAATTTTTCAAAAATTAACGTTGTAAACTTCACCCGAAGTCTACTTTATATAAGCTAATTACCTAAATTATTTTAAAAATTCATGCAGTCTTAACCATAATACATAAACATGTTAAACTTGCACAAAGCAAAACAAATATCAAATCTACATAGGAAAATTATAAAAAATTAACCAAATATTTTAAACATGCCTTAGATGCAATTTTTCAAAAATTAACGTTGCAGACTTCATTTGAAGTCTACACTGATGCAGACTTCAAATGAAGTCTACTTTTAGGTTAATTTTGTGTTTGACTAAATATTGACTTTATAGGTGCAGACTTCAAATGCAGTCTAGAAACTAAACATGTTAGTTTTGCAATTGATTAGACTTCGTTGCAGACTTCACCGGATGTCTACAACGCTCCCCAAGAAAAGTAGACATCATTTGAAGTCTACCAAGAAAAAGTATATTTCATTTCAAGTGTACATCAAAAAGAGAAGTTAGTTTAGCAATTGACTAAATTTGACTTTCGTAGCGAAGTCTACACGTCACCTGCAGACTTTATTTGTAGACTTCAAATGAAGTATTCGACCATACAGACTTTATTGAAGTCTAAACTTCAATAAAGTCTGCTTTGTTCTAGTATTTATCTTTATTTTAATTTTATTAACTTAAAAGTATAGCAGACTACAAATGAAGTTTGCTATACTTTTAAACTAAAGCAGACTTCGGATGCAGTTTGCAAATGAAGTCTTCAGGTAACGTGTAGACTTCGTTATGAAAGTCAAATTTAGTCAATTGCTAAACTAACCTCTCTTTTTAATGTAGATTTCAAATGAAGTCTGCTTTTTTGTTTTTGTAAACTTCAAATGAAGTATGCTATAAAGTCAAATTTTTGGTCAAATGCAAAACTAACCTGTATTTTTGCAGACTTCAAATGAAGTCTACAAAAATATTTTTTTTTGTTCAAAGACGAAATTGCAAACTTCACGTGAAATCTACTATTCGAACCAGAAAATTGGTCAATTGCAAAATTAACCTCTTTGTTAACTTGTAGACTGCATGTGAAGTATACTTTGAGAGTAGACTGTAAATTTTCAAAATATAGAAAAAACTAGTAGATCTTAGTTTAGAACATGTTTACTTTATTTCAATGCCAAGAATGACGAAATTACCTTAAATATGGTCTTTTAGCATCCAAAAGCACCGAAAATTTTAAGATTTAAGAATTTATAAAATTTGAAAATGAAAATTAGAGAGTTTTATGTAAAGAAATGTAGAGGGAATGGAAGATTGTGAGGTGGATAAGAGAAATGAAGAAGGTTATGTTGAAAATTAGGTAGTTGGATGTTCATTTAGAGGTTGAAGTTTGTTGTCAACGGTGGTTGAAAAATTGAAAAATATGGCATTTTCGAAAATACTTAGGAGTTTCATGTCTATTTAGGTCTTTTTACATTTTTATGTAATTTAAAACAAAATAAATAAATAATTACATAATGACAATAGTTGTAAATATTATATCACTTAAGGTTAAATTGGACAAATTTTTAGAAAAAGAAAAACATGGATTAGTTTTTTAATTGACTAAAATGAATGGATCATTTGAAAAACTATCCCTTCTTTTAATCAACAAATAGATGAATTATTTGAACTCCAATGACAAGAACAATAGAAATATATTTCTATAGATATTTAACGGACCAAAAAAAATTCGTACAACTTTTTTAAACAAAAAAACAAAACTTATTGATATCTATTGGAATTCCAGAAAAACCTATAATTTAAGACACGTACCAAAATCTAGAAGACATCTAAAATCGTGGTTTACACATGGAGAGACGAGAGACTTCGCCACTTAGCTTGAACAACACTACCTAATAGTAAAACTTGTACTGTGACAATGCGAGTCTGTGCCCAACTAACTAGTTTTAGAAATCCCAATTAAAACCTTCTAAAAAGAGAATTAGTAAAGTCTTGGAGTATTCTCGAAGAAAATCATGCATTAAAAACATTTGATTGACTTAACATTTAAATTTGGGAAATTAAAAACACCTACCAATTAAGTCCAATACATTGAAGGCAAGTCAACAATTCTAGAAGAACAACGTAATGGCGAATTTCAGTTTTTTCCAAACTCCAACCCCAGAACCCAAACATTTGAATGGTCGAAACAACTTGATCAGAAATAGACAATGGAACCGAGTAATTAGTCTTTTGTCTGTTTAGTTACATCTCTTGATTACAGAGACAAACAAATAACTCGAAATTTGAGACCTTCTAATTGAACTAGTGTCTCTGATCTTCTCTAATCCGTTTCACGAAAACCCTTCAAACGTTTAGGTATGTCTTCAACAGAGCAATTCAACCAAAACAAAAAAAGTAAAATAAACACAACAGAGCTCTGTAACATGTGTTTGCCTTTCTCTTATCTGACAAAAGGATTCATTAATCATTACAAAAAAAAAAAAAAGATCTTAATTATTTACATAAAACTCAACTTTCAAAAATGAATCACACAAAACTAGAAAGAACAAAACTTGGGTTATGAAGAAGAACGAGAATAAGGAGGAGGAGAAGGAAGAAGAGATCGAGAAGAGTTGGAATTATGAAAAGGAAGAGAAGATAAAATCTGAAGTCGGAGTCTTCTAGGCAAAGGAGCTCGAGAGAAGAGATGTTCCAGAACTCCGACGAGGACCGTCGTGTACTCCTTCATCAAATCAGCAACCACCGTCACTAGCAACATTCTTGTTTCCTTTAAGCCCAATCGAATATCTTTTCTTTTTTTCTGTGTTTGTCTTATGTAATTTCTTTTACAGCTTGTATGAGTTATATATAGAGTCAGAGAAGAGGAAGTAAATTCTAAGGGTTTTTCTTTCTTTTTTTTTCTGGTCACGTGATTCTAGGGGTATCTTCTAGTCGAATTCCGCACTTGGTTTTCTATTTTTTTAAAAAAAATTCTTTATTTACTAATCAATTTATATTATGTTTACGACGAGATAAGTTTAAGTCATTTTCTTTTTTCTGACAAAAAATAAAGGAAAGTGAATTTACCTAGTGCGGAATACAAGAGACGTTTTTATCAAGTAGGGAGTGTCAATTTTTGTTATTTTTTTCATCCGAAATTAATTCCAATGAGTCATATATCTTCCACATGATATTATCATAAAGATTAGGTGTTTGTAGGAATTTGGAGCATTAACCATAAATTACGCATTGTCGATCCAATTGTTGACAAAATCTTCTTCAAAAATATTTTTTATGTGCTTTTAAAAAAATCCTTTCAACTTGTTTTCAAAAATAGATTTCAGTTTTTATGTCTTATTATTATTTAATAATATTGAATTATAAACTTCAGCCTTCAGGTGATTTAGATTGAAAACAATTAGATTATTTGAATTATTATTAGTTTATAGGAAAATTTGATTAGATGTACACAAATTTTTTAATAATTAGGTGGGAAACATTATTCTCTCTTATAGGTAACGGTAGTAAATATTTGCCACTATATCCTTATATCCTACCCTGAACAATTATGTCAAAGTGTGAGGACCTACTATATCGATGTCTTCTCTATCTTTACACAACCCATGCTTCTCTCTCTAGGCTCTTATCCTTTTTTTCTTTTACCCTCAAATTGTTCTTCTTCCTCAAACAAAACATCTACGATTGAATTTCTTAGCCTCCTAGATCATTAAGCAAAATCTCTTCCTTAGTTTTATGCTTATTTTCCCTCTTTTTACCCCATACTGTTTACGGCCTCACCTTCATCAACATGTTGAACGATTTAGGATTTCAAAATCAATGGGAAGGCGACCTAAGAGTTCCTATCTCCGGTGAATCGTGTTTCACCATTTATAACCAAGGAACCTCTATATGTTTCCCTATTTGTTTTGTACATCCATAAATTTGTGCCTACACCATAGCTCTCGTATACATGTGGAATAGTATATATATATATATATATATCTATATATGCAACTCAATAAGGCGGTACAGGTATTAGTGTCACGGTATATACACATAAAGCTTGAATATGTCCATTTTTCCCATCCACCATGTTTTATGTCTTACTCAGTTAGGTTCATACCCGAGCATATTGATATGTACATATGTGCATACTCTCCCCACCGTATAGTTTTGCATTCTGTACCTCTATCATAATTTTAGTTTCCCAATTAATCGAGATAATACAGTTTTTTACGACACCATCAAATAGCTAACATGGACCAACCGCATCGCTTGTTCAAATGTGGCCATGAGCTGCTTGCAATTTTCTTGGAGCTTTGTTAGAAGACGAGATTACACAACTCAAAACACCTATTTGGGCAGCTTCTTAGATATCCGAGCCAAACCACAACTAATTTCTTAGATGCTTAGATACTCAGTTACATATGTAACCCATAACCCAACCAACAAACTAATTTTGTGTATGCTTAGATAACATATTACATGTGTAACATATAGTTGCATATCTAATTGCTTTTATGTGTTAGCAAAACTATGCCATCCATATGAGCATCTCTATTATATGTTACAGTGTAACACCTTTGGTTCATGCACAACTACTTTCTTAAATGCTTAGATACTCAATTACATTCGTAACGTTAACATATAGCCATACATGTTTCATGCCATAGCATTTCATATCACCTCATCAAACTGTGTCACCTGTTGATTTCTGGTGATTGAGTTATTGTTTATCATCTGTTTTCCTTTAATTGCTTACTTTGTAGGATGTTTAATTTTGGGTTCTATCAATTTTCATGGCCATGTTTTGTGGTAAATGTTTCTGTCTTTGTTTCTCTGCTTGTGTTGCATGCGTCATATAAGCTGTCCTCCTTAGTTTTTTCCCTCAACAATGATTTCTATGGTTAGACTTGCACTTAACAACACAATAACTTATAAGTTGCTTAACTCTATAACAAGTCTGTTAAATATATAACAATAAACTTAAACGTCTATATCTATTCAGGATACCATTTACCATTTATGTTACATATTACACATTAACCTTAATACGTTTATGTATGTTACTACTTAACAAGATAATGTAATGTACACAAAAAATGTTAACATCTACCCACTGTTTCCATTTCTTTCTCACTTTTCCTTTGACATGTGCACTTGTACAATATGTAATCTAAAATTGTCAACATGTAAACACATCAAATATCCCATACAATTAAAACACTACACATTCTACATCAACACACATTATGCGGTACACCGTTCAAACTTTAAGTGCATATGTACATTTTATACTAACAATCTAACTATCTAATTACGGTTAACATATACTATAACATGCCCTTGAGCTTACACCACTGGTTATTTCGAGCCACCCACCACTACTAATCGATTTTCTATCATAAATTCACTTTCTATTCCCCATACACGTGAAAACGTTAAAACAATATGCACTCCATTTTGTACTCCTCTACCATATTTGATAACCATTTAAGTACACTCTATTTTTTTTTGTACATGTACGCCATTTTTTACCGTGTCACACAATGTGTAAGTTCTTAACATATATTGCTAACCATTTAACTCATGCATTCCATGTTCAAGATTCTCGTGACACAATATTAATGTCAGGCTTTTTTACTGATCATCTTTGTCCCTCCAGAGCCTTACTATTGTCTTTTCGCAGGATAAAGAGGTGAGAGAACTGATATACCTTGATTTTTACCGGTTTTGAGCTCATTTATTCGTTTGTTATTCGAGTCTTTTGTAGTCTTTATAGTGTCTTTTCAGGTCTTTTGTGGTCATATGGCAGATTGGGAGAAGATTAGCTCTTAAGAGTGAAAACAAGCATAAAAAAATGCAGAAACAGGAAAAAGCGTCAGAAGTTTAGCTTTTGTTGGGAGACTTCTCACCGTTAGATCAAGCTCATATTTTGACACAAGATAGCCACGGGAGTTAGATTTTATTTGGCACCGGTTTGAAGGATATCGAATGGGCGGTTAAGGAGATATGACAAATTTACTGAAGACATGTCATTCTGTATCGGTTCAGCGAGAAAACCGGAAATCTGCCTTATTTCGTCCGGTTCAATTTAAGTTGTACCAAATCCGATTTTGAGAGATTATAATTAGGTTTTTAGTCTGTTTTTGAGAACAAGCTTTCATAATTCTTTCCAGCCACTTTTCAATTGTTCTTGTATGCTTTGGGAGAAGATTTCATCCTCTACAACTTTGGAGAAGATTTCCGAACCCTCTTTTAGTTTTTATTGCAATTCTATTATGCTTTCTAAGATGTCTGTTTTTTTTTCTTTATTTAATTATGTCTGAGTAGTTTCCCAATCAAGTTTAGGGTTTTCTAGGGTTTTTAGGGAATCAATGAATTAGGGACAAATAAGGTTTAATTCGTCATATCTCCTTAGGGTTTTCTAGGATTTTTAGGGAATCAATGAATTAGAGATACCAAGCTTTGTAGGTTTTCGATTGTAGTTATGTAGGTTTGAAGGTCAAGCTTTGTAGGTTTTCGATTGTTGTTATGTAGGTTTAAAGTTAAGTTTTGTAGGTTCTTGTTGCTGTTATGTAGGTTTGAGATTGCTGTTATGTAGGTTTTTGAATGCTGTTATGTAGGTTTTCGATTGCAGTTATGTAGGTTTGAAGTCAAGCTTTGTAGGTTTTCGATTGCTGTTATGTAGGTTTGAAGTTAAGTTTTGTAGGTTTTTGATTGCTGTTATGTAGGTTTGAGATTGCTGTTATGTAGGTTTTTGAATGCTGTTATGTAGGTTTTTGAATGCTGTTATGTAGGTTTTCGATTGCTGTTATGTAGGTTTGAAGTCAAACTTTGTAGGTTTTCGATTGCTGTTATATAGGTTTGAAAAAGTCAAGCTTCATAGGTTTTCGATTGCTGTTATGTAGGTTTGAAGTCAAGCTTTGTAGGTTTTCGATTGCTGCTATGTAGGTTTTAGATTACTGTTATGTAGGTTTGAAGTCAAGCTTTGTAGGTTTTCGATTGCTGTTATGTAGGTTTGAAGGTCAAGCTTTGTAGGTTTTCGATTGTTGTTATGTAGGTTTGAAGGTAAACCTTTGTAGGTTTTCGATTGCTATTATGTAGGTTTGAAGTCAAGCTTTGTAGGTTTTCAATTGCTGTTATGTAGGTTTTAAGTCAAGCTTTGTAGGTTTTCGATTGTTGTTATGTAGGTTTGAAGTCAAGCTTTGTAGGTTTTCGATTGCTGCTATGTAGGTTTTCGATTACTGTTATGTAGGTTTGAAGTCAAGCTTTGTAGGTTTTCGATTGCTGCTATGTAGGTTTTTGATTGCTGTTATGTATGTTTGAAGTCAAGCTTTGTAGATTTTCGATTGCTGTTATGTAGGTTTTCGATTGCTGTTATGTATGCTTGAAGTCAAGCTTTGTAGGTTTTCGATTGTTGTTATGTAGGTTTAAAGTCAAGCTTTGTAGGTTTTCGATTGATGTTATGTAGGTTTTCGATTGTTGTTATGTAGGTTTTCGATTGTTGTTATGTAAGTTTTTCGTCACTGTTCATCATCTTCAACCTAACATTTCGAAAATTTAAAAATTTTCAAAATTAACTCATTGACCTTGTAATTTTGTGTTCAAATCAAGATATCCAACCAATATTCAACACAACGCAACTCAACTCACTCAACAAAACCCTCAAATTCGAGTTATATGGAAAATATGCAATTTTGGAGTTGTGAACTTTCATGAAAATGAATTTAATGAATTCATACCTTAGAGAAGTGATGAATATAAGTATAGAGTACTTATATTTTAAGAAATCAACACAAAAACACAACAAAATCTAAAAAGAAAAAAAAATCATTCTTTTTTTTTTTTCGTTGAAGAAGAAGAAAAAAAGTTTGATTTTTTAGAAAAATTAAATCATAATAACATTTTCGTAATTATTTCAAAACCATGAAAATTTTTAGTAATTTCTATACCTTTAATACTGTTCACAGATTCCAAATGATTAAATTTGTAATTTCATCATTTTATTGAAATAGTTTTGCAATTATCTCTATTTTTTATTAAGAGTTCTAAAAAATCACTATTCAAAAACAGAGAGTACTAACTAAAGCTAATTTATTTGTATTTGAAAAAATATGATTGATAAATCATGGAATGGACACGAAGAAATTGCCAATTATTGTTGAGTCCCATTATTGTTTTGAAAAGTAACAAAAAAAACACGTAGCAAGTAACTCCAACAATCAAAGGAAAGTACTAACTTTTTGGCCAACTTTTTTTTTCTTCCACCAAAAGAAAAATTAATGGAGCTTCACGGGTCCAAAGTCAGAACCCATCATTGTTACATTGATATGAGTGGAGACGATTTGATCGTAAAGAGTTAATTGGGAGTGCAACATTTAGTATTTTTGGTTACGTATCTTGATTTCAGATACATTAAATCTCTTCAAACGTTTCGGTTTCGAATTCGATCGAGTGATGTTTTCAGCAAAATATATTCTTTACAAAAAGAGAAACATACAACAAAGCTCTGTAACAACAAAATTAAAGATGCATTGACTTATAAAACAATCTTATGTACACAAAAATCTCAACTCAAAAGAAAACTCACAAAAGTAAGCAACAAGAAAAACGAAAAAAAAAAAATGAAGATTGTTGGGTCATGATGATGAAGAACTAGAATGTCAACGAGGAGGAGGAGGAAGGAAAAGACTCAGAAGAGGAAAAGATGAATTAGAGTTATGAAAAGGAAGATAATGCAATATATGAAATCGGATTCTCGTCGGAAATGGAGCTTGAGAGAAGATATGTTCTAATACTCCGGCGAGCACCATCGTGTACTCCTTCATCATCTCAGCCATTACCGTCACTAGCAACATTTTTATTGTTTTCTTTATGCTTTAACAATTCTTCTTCTTCTTTTTGACTCTGTGTTTTGCTTCTCTTTTACACAATATTGTATTTTTTTATATAGTCGGAGAACGGAAATGAAATCTAGGGGTGTCGTGAATCGTATCCGCTCTTGGTTTCCTTTTTTTTTCATTTCTTAAGGTCAAATGGTTTCCTACTTTTTTTATTTATCTTTTATCAATCATACTATTAAATTAACTTAAGATATTTCTCTTTTTTCTTTTGTCACAAAAAGATATTTCTATATATGACTTTTACTCACGTTGTAGAGCATGCTTCTTAAATTTTTTTCTTTTTTTTTGTCTGGTCGTAGAGCATGCTTTTAACACATATATATCGTTGGGAAAAGAAAACACATATATATCGTTGGGGAAAAAAAACACATAAACACCTATTATTAATTATTTTTTACTTGGTGGTAAAAAAATAGCATATTTTGCTGCTTCTAATATGAGTTGCTCTTATTCCTACATATGTCAAAAAAAAAAAGAAGACATTTTATCATATGTGAAAAGAAAATATACACACATATACTACTACTAAATTAACTCGAAATCCTTCGATGTAACTATATTTATATTTTTTTTAACGAAAAACTATATTTATATATATTTAGTTTAAAAAAATTAAATATAGACATTCAAAGTTTGACTTAGCAATATATTCTTCTTCTTCTTCTTCTCCGATCTCCTCCTCCTCCTCCTTTCTCTTGTTCTTCTTCTCCTCCTCCTCCTCCTTTCTCTTCTTCTTCTCCACCTCTCCTATTTCTTCTTCTTCTCCGACCTTTTTCTTCTTCTTTTCAGGTCAAGTCGAAAAAAATAAAATAAAATAATTAACCGATAACCGAACCGAAAAATAATTCGGTTAATTTCGGAACAGATTAAAAATTGGGTAGATCCGAACCGACCCGTAAAACCCGAATTCGTAGAGCTAATATTTTTGATCACCTAATCAGACTCTCTCGTCTTTCATCTAAGCAAAAGTTTGTGATCGTTGAATTGCTCTTTCCGGCGGCCGCCGGTCCTCACCGCCGCCGGAAAGGAAACCCACTCGGTGTCTACTTTTAGTTCTGTCAACTTTCTTCAACGGTAAGTCTCTGACGCGCGCCAGATCTAGTCTTCTCTTCATTTGGCGATCGTCATATATTATCAAACATTCGGCTTCTCCGACAGGTAAAGATAGTGTTACGGTTTACTGGATTATAATTCTTAGTCCCAGCAAAGCATTTGCTTTACCTCTTTCTTCGGTAGAGTTTTTATAGGTTTGATTTAACTTAGTTTCCTTTTAATTGTTCTTGCTTTTTCTAAAATCGAATGTAATCGAATGTTATCTTCTTTATCAATATAAATAATGCCATTGATAAAATATATATATGGTTAGTTTATTAAATTCAGTTCTATTAAGTTATATTACTTTCAATAAGAGTTCCTTAATAAGAATCAACAAGATGAAAGATAGATGGAAATTTTAAAAATTGTAATGCGTTTATGAGTACTACAGATTTTAAGTTGAAGTTATTATTATAAACAAATAACGAGAAAGTGGAACAAATTGTTTCACAGGATATGTTAAGGGCTGAAAGGGTTAACTATAGATGTAACTGTTGAGAGAAAAAACACAAGTTGAATAATAAAAAAATTTAAAGAGTGTGTTGACAAACATAATGAAACGCACATTGTATTGGAGAATCTATATGCAACTGACGGCCAATTGCTTCTTTATCAAGCATGGACCCACAAGGATGATGTTTATCCGTTTGATCTTTATCTTCTTCTTTTTTAGAAACATCATCCCTTGAATGTAACGACATTTATAAAAATATTAAATTATTGGTTACAAAATTCTATTAATGGTTGTTTGGATTTTGATTTATAATAATAAAGACATGGATTGATGATAAACTCTTGATGGTTTGTCTGTATTTGGACATTGTTCCATTTTGACAAGGTCCCCTACATATTTGTTTTCACTCTGCATTTACTCAAAAATGTGTCAGAATCCGTGAAAACGGTCGATGTGAAACTGCAAACTCATTGATGAAGAAGTCTTTGGAACTATCACAATACAATTTTTATAATAAGGTAACATCATCTGGATTGGCTTGGTTTTAGTTTTTTGGGAGTATAACAAAAGTTTTGTATTCGGTTCATCGGTTAGATTATTTAGATTTTATATAATAAGGTCGGTTAGTCAGTCATTCTGGTGGGGTTGGGATAATTATATATGAGATTAAAGTGATTTTTCTATTATATATTTAATGTCAAAACTAGTAGCCCTCAGCATTTGGATTTTGATTTTGGGTTTGGAGTGGATATGTAAGATTTTAGGTTTTCAGGTTTACAATTTTATTATCTATTGAGGACCGTTATTATTCAGATTAAGTTTGATTCGGGTTCGGATAATACCCAAAAATTTAAAAAAATAAAAAAAATAATTAAAAAATATTTTAAAACCAAACAAAATTCTCAAAAATACCTAAAAATACCCAACAACCCAAAAAATACCAAAAAATATTTGAATATTTGCAAACTATCAATTAAAAAAAAATAGTTATCCAAAATATATTAAAATACTTTAAAATATTCAAATACCTAAAAAATACTTTTAAAATACATCAATATACAAAAAATACTCAAATTTATATATATATTCAGATAATCGGATACCCGTTCGAATATTAGTTCGGGTTCGGATATTACCCTATACCTATAGGTCCAAACAAAACGGATTCAATAAACTATACTTTTGGTTTTGGGAACTATCCAATACCTACATTTTCAGATTAGTTTGAGTTCAAATCTCGGGTTTTATGCAGAGTCCTAGTCAAAAGATGGAAGAAGAAGAAGATGAAATGATGCAAATTAATATATCAAAGAAAACAATTTATGTTTTTATCTTCCATCCCTGGTTACGTGTCTTAGGTTTATATAGTAGGGTTGTAACAAGAAACAAATATCCTAGAGAACACCATTATTCGTGATGGATTCTATTTTTTGTATAAAACAAAACAAACCAAAAAACACATATTTACATTTTTCAGGGAAAACCAATTATTCAATATTAACTTTTTTCCAACATGACAAGGTCTAAAATATAACTCAAAACTCACATTCTAATTATTATTTTTAATCATCTTCTATATGTGGTGAATAGGGTCGAACTTTTGATGTAAAGTCACTAACTCAATCGTTTTATCTAAATCACAGATTAAAAGGAGTTCGACCCAATTACTCAATTTTAAGTAAAAATAAAAAATTAGATGAAACCATCTAATTATACGAGGGAAAGAAAGAAAAAATGGTAATTCGATAATAACTAAAATCACTTCATTTAATTCATTAACAGATGCTAATTTTATATTCAGGTTAATATGTAATATACTTGTAAAGAAGGAATTTGTAAATGTTTAAGGCAACCAACACAGCCGAAGTTCTTTCAGTCTGGTAGTCAAGATGATTCAGCTAATAATTCGGCATCAGAGTTCGAGTTTTACCCGCTGCATTATGGTAGCTTAAAAAAAAGATTTTAGCTATGGATCGGGTCTTGTCGGTCCAATTGCTGACAAAAAAAGGCAACCGACACACAAAATCGGATATGACCCATTAGTATGAAATATTTGAATGAGCCTCCAATTTTTTGAGGATCCCTAATTAGTAAAATTTAGATTATGTAGTCATATGTATATTTGATATATAACAAAATTTTCATATAAAGAGTTAAGTAAAAAAATAGATAACAAAATTATTGTGTGAATTTCAAAATAATATAATACAAATATTAAATGTTTTATTTCCAAGGGCCTCAAATTAGTAAAAAATAAATTATATAATTGTATGTAATTTGATATATAACAAAATTTTAATATAAAAATAGAGAAAATGTTAAGAAAAAATCAAAAAATAGATAACAAAGTTATTTATATGAATTTCAAACTAATATGATATAAATACTAAACATATTTTAATTTTGCATAGGCCCTAAATATTTCAGGTATGGTTTTGCAGACACACCCGAGTTATCTTTGGTTAAAGTCCTTGTGATGGCATGAGAAGGTTCCCTCTTGGCCAAGGAAAGCCTATAGATTCATCCCGAGTTGAATCATTCACATTGCAAGATATTCTCCAATTAGCTCCACTTAAGGTCAAGACTCAAGCAAATGTAATAGCGTTAGATCATTTCCAATGGTTCGCTTTATTTTTTCCTCAAAAAATAGAGTTTTCTAAAAATAGAGAAAGATTTGCTCCAATAGTTGACTCTATTTGTTACTCTAAACAATTTTAGTATTTTCTAAGATGTCCCTTTACTTTTCAAATCTACATATTTTATCCATTTATATTAAATAGTTAATAACAAGATTAATAAAATTATAATTAATTTAAAATAAAGTTTACATTACTTAAAATAAAATATAAACAAATAAATGCAAAATTCATTTTTATTTAAACATCATTATTACTATATTTCTCCCACAAATAATTAACTAATGCATTTCGAAGTGAAAAATGAGCTTCTTTGTCTTTGATTTGTCTATATCGAGCAAGAAACTATTGGATCGAGTATTTTCAATTTCTGTTGTTTCGACTTCAAATATTATAGTTGGTAATTCATTACGGCCAGCATATTTTCCAGCCCAAGCAATAGGACAATTTTTCCATTTTCAGTGCATGCAATCCAAGCTACCTAACATCCCCAGAAAACCCCGCTTTTCACCAATGTAGTGAAGTCGGAAAATGTCATTAGCTGTTGGTGATCGTAAATATTGCTCCGAAAATATATCCACAAAGGCTCGACAAATTTTTTTCATGATTTCGATTGCCGTTGATTCACCTATCTTTATGTACTCGTCTGTGGCATCTGCTGGTAGACCATACGCTAACATCCGAAATATAGTTGTTACTTTTTGAAGGGATGATAATCCAAATCTACTAGTTGTATCTCTTCTTTGTGTGAAGTAGTTGTCATGACGTTCAACTACATTAATAAAACAGAGAAAAAGAGAATGAGACATACGATACCTTCTACGAAAAATAGCATCATTATAAACAGGCACCTATGAGAAGTAATCGTTGAACAATCTATTATGTGTATTTTCTCAGTCACGGTGGATGAAAGAACATCCTTGAGTTGAGCCACCATTGATTAAATTGTTGTTTTGTTGATTGAGAAGATATTGGATAGTTGTGTTGTTATTAGCGATAGAAAGATGTATCACATGTTTTTCTTGATCGAGATTATTGATGATTTCCATATTCGCATCATCATTAGAAAAGGATGATGAATCAGAAAAAAATGTTTGAATATTAGAATTAAAATTCATTTTTTTTAGAGTTTGAAGAGAAAATTCAGAGTATTTTTTTATGTCTTGAATAGAACTACGTAGAATTGTATTTATAGAGATTGGAACAAATCCTACTTGGAATCAATTTGGGAGAATTCCTTAACTTGAGGAGCAAGCTATTTCTAAAAGGAATACTTTTTAGAGATATACTTAAATAAGTTAGTTATGAGTTGAGTAGTTTATAATCCTAATAGATTAAGGAGTAGCTTAATTCTATAAATAAGAGTCTTTGGAGAGTTCTTCCATTAAGATTTTGAGAGACAAGGTTTAGTTTTATTTTCTTAATCATAATGAATGGCTTTCGTTCTTCTGGATATTCTAAAGGAGAAGATCAATTGTTATGTCAAGTTTATATGGAAATTTATCAAGACCCAATCACAGGTGTTTATCAAACATCCGATCAATTTTGGAATCGTGTATTAGAGGTGTTCGAGAATACAAAACTGCAAACTTGGAGTGAACGTTCCAAAAACTCTCTTCAATGTCGTTTACAAACAATAGAGAGAGCAACAAGAAAATTACATGTATGTATCAAAAAATGTGAGAATAGACGTCCAAGTTGTGCTTCAAGTAATGATATTGTGAGTTTTTGTTTTCCAACATATCGTTAACCCAAAAAATACTATTTTCAGTTCTCCAAATTCTTAATATGGTTTACAAATTCAACTACGGGTCTTTTATCAAATAGGAGCTTCTTCTATATAATAACAATTTTTGTATGATTTATATTTGGCTTGATGAATACGTTGTTGTTAGAAACATTATTCATTTTGTATATATATATATATATAATTAATTTTATTTAATTATTTATTCATTTAATTTTTAAAAAAAACTTCAGTTCAATGAAGCAAAACAAATGGTAATGGAAGATCCAAAATTCAAGTATGGTTGGAAGTTTAATCATATGGAACATTATTAAAAAACTTTGAAAACTTTAAAGATGGTGCCACTCCCATCAAAAATGTAGAGTCGAAAAATCTCACTCATGATATCGCTACACAAAAGTCTCCAAGTTTATCTTCAATTTCTCTAAATTTAGATGAGGAAAATGACATGGTGGGTCTCCATCTCAACGACCAAATGGGATAAAAAATCCAAGCTTAAAAGAAAAATTAGTGATCAAACATCCGATGTTATCAAGACATTAGACGATGGGAATAAACAACTTTTGGAGCAACTAAAGAAGACAAATGCACAAAGAGAACAACATCTTGAGCTTCAAAGTAAAAATTTTGCATTTGAAGAATTTAAGGAAGAAAACAAAATTTTATTTCAAAACTTAAATTCAATAGAAAATCCAAATATCCGTGCGTATATTCAAGCAGAACAAGCAAGAATTCTAAGAAAAAAGAGATGATCAACAAGCTCCTCCGACATCTACTCCTTTGGGGCAATACCTCAATGATATTAATGGATGTGGAAGCAATTTACTAGAATATTAGATCAGTGGGTTTTGATGTTTCAAATATTTTAAGTAATAGTTTATCTTAATTTTATTTTAATTTTAGTACAATTTAATAATTTTAATTATATAATAAAAATTAATTAATATTTTGTAATAAATTTTTTTAGATTTTAGTAATTTTGTTAGTTTTAGTAAAATAATTAAAATTTTGTGATATATATATTTTAATCATATAATTTGTTTAGGCATGAAATAATAATACACTATAAATTAAAGGATTATTTTGTAAGGAAAAAATCATACTCTAAAAAATAGAGAAACAGAATCCTCTAAATTTGGAGAAAAAAATAGAGATCTCTATTTTTAGAATAAGAAATAGAACATTATTGGAGACACTTTTTCTCTAAATATAAAGTTTGAAGTAGGATTTAGAACACTATTGAAAATTATACGGTTTTGCATCTTTATATTTAAACGGCACAATCATTCTCCAACTCATCAACTTGAACCGATTATGGTATCAAATTCTAAGATTACTATGCGACATTCATCTATTATATTACGAGGGACACACATGTAGTTTGAACTGCAAACACAAAAACGATATAAACTACTTTGTTAATGATTTTAGACTCTACTAAAGACAGAGAGAGGGAGACTACTAAATACAAAAACATTGAGAGTGACGCTATATATTATGAAGTAAACATGCCTTTGAAGGAATTCAATTGATGAAACAAGAAGCTACACTTGGCATCTCTGGACTCTTTCCACATTCCTATTAAAATGACTATCATCGCCATTATTATCACCATGCTACTATATTGCACCAAACTCTTCTTCTGTTTCTGCCATGTTGATGTTGATGTTGATGACGATGATGATGATACATCTTCGTTATCCTATATATTGATTTTTCAATCATGCCTGTCAATACTAAATGCTTTGCTTATAGAGATGATATATAATGCAACTCGAAAAGAAACTTGTTACCTTACTACAGCTTGCTTCTTCTTCACTGCGGTTTGAGTCCCTTTCTGTGTTATTTTGGTTTATAGGAGTCTTTCTGACTCTCGTCTGCAGGCGGATTCTTCTTTGAGCAGTCCCTTGAGTCCTTATGTTACCTGATTCCGACAGACTTTCATGCCTTTCTACTCTTATATTATCTCTATCTAGGAAGCATCTTTCCTTCTCCTCAACGACCTGCACATTTCATCAATGGTTATTTGAGAAGGAAAAACTGGTCCTAACTCTAGCAGAACGACTGAATAATACCTTGGACATCGCAGATTGTACTTCTTCTTCTTCATCAGTGTCGGAAACTCTCTCTTTCTTATTCATAATTGGAGTAAATGGCACATCGATTTGCAGTCGAATTCTTCTAGGAGCAGAGCCTTGGTTCAGAATAGAGTCCACATTTGTTTGATCCTCACCAGACCTAGCCGTGAACCCAGCAATGTCATCGGGACTAATCTTGCGGTCAACATGGCTTTGCTCAAAAGATGACTGCTCAGGCTGATTGACATTATAGTTAAACGGATCTATAGATGCGTAAGACGCTGAAGCATACTGCCCTAAAACATTATTATGATGTGGCGTCAAGGTCCTAGAGGAACCGGATGAAGATTGCACCTCGACTACCTCCTTCCTATTAACATGGTGTTGGTTGAACCATCTGGAAGGTACATTATCAGGTACAAAGTGCTGTACATGTAGAAACACTAATGGTCAGTCCCAGATCAATGGTTTATCATCCACTTACACTTCGATATCCGACAATGGAATGTGCCAAAAAAAGCTACCAGGAAATACTTTCCATTGTAGAACACATGTAAGATAAATCCTCCTGACTATAATATGTGAGATGATGCTTAAGAGCTACTGATCATTCTAGTTACCTGTTGGCCAGCAACTTCAGCACCACCATCAACAAAAGCAACACTATCTTGGCGAAATGGGTACTCAGTAGACAACAGTCTTGCATTTTCAGGCCAATGCATCATATTCGGAAGTGCAAAGTCTTTCCTTTCACTATAGGATTCATTGCAGTTATGGAATACCTCATCTAAGACATCTGTCAAGGATGCATCTTGTATAGCAGCACCATCCTGAAAGTGTAGTCCATAATCCCAATTTCCAACATCGCTAGAATACATTGAATCCATGTGCGATGTAACAAAACCCATGCTTGACTGTGCAGGATAATATTTTTTGTCGTTCATTTGAGAAGAGCTCGGTCCATCAAAAGTTGAGATGTTCTGTAGCAGAAAAATTACAAGCCGGTTTACCATGGGACTTGATGAAGAATTAGTTACAAAAGACTATACTGAGAGAAAACAAATTCACAGAACTAACAAACACCCGAATTTACACATTACCTCAACTAGAGTTTTACCCAAAGCACGGTCTTTGGCACCAGAAGTTTTAGCGTGAGTGACAGAAGTATTATTAACGATTGAAACATCAGGTTTCACATCATTGCCCTTGTCACTTAAACACCTCTCAGTGTCGTTCGATCTATTTAGAGCATGTACGCGAGATGTAGCAGTTTCTTGGACCATATCAGAAGAAGTGACATCAGGAGAGCATCTAGTGGTGGTGGGAGTAGAAGTCACATTCTCTATTTCGTCACAGTTTGTAGTACCACAACTATCACTAGGCTTGTGGAACAAGCGACATAAAACATACGGATTCTGTTACAAATACACAGAAAATAAACATATAAGCAAAAGAGTATTAACAAATCACAGGCCAACAGGCCAAAAATTCACCTCCAAAGACTAAACATTCATCCAAGAGTACTAATACTTAAAACTAAGCAACATCAACTCAATTATAGCCATTTCAATGACCAAATTCTTACTCTATGAAACTCCCAAATACCTCAATACCATGGATCAGCTTGAAGCAGACAAGAAGCTAGAATTGACCTTAAATAGATGAGAAAAGAAGATAACCTGACCTGGCCAGGTCCAGTGCCGTCTAGTTCCTTGTCAGTAGCACGATACTCGTGCATAATCCAACTAGTACGTTCTCCTCTAGGAGCTCTTCCACGATAGAAGACAAGAGTCTTCTTCATACCAATAATTATCTTCTTAGACTTAATGGTTCGATCTTTCCCAGTAGCTTTCCAGTAACCAATGTCAGTAGCTCTATTAGAACGGTGACCACTTGGATACTTCCGATCACGAGGACAAAAGAAGAACCACTCTTGATCATCAGTCTTTATCACCGAAAGCCCTAAAAATCAATCAAATCAAACAAAAACCTAAAATATCTTTATCACTTACTCATACAAAAAGTTCCGAAGTTTCATTTCTTATCTCTGTAACTCTGTTCCTCATTTTCTAATTACACAATTCTCAGAGAAGAAGACTAACCAGGTAAATCCCATGGCTCCCACTTGCAAACATCGATCTCTGAGATAACTCGTACCTCAGAATCACGACCGTTGATTTTTAACCTCAGATAATGATTGATGAGTTCTTCGTCTGTTGGTCTGAATCTAAAACCTAAAGGTAAAGCCTCCATAGACAACATCGCAGGTGGCTCGGTCGTCATCTTCTGAAATCTCTCCGCCAGATTTTTTTTTTTTTTGTAAACCTTTCTGGCACACAGAACCTGAAGAAGAATTCTTGGAGCTGAGCTGAGCTAAGCTCAGCCACTTGGTTACTGTAGTCTGCCAATTGTTTCATGTTCCGGTTCGCACGTGACGTCAAAGTATTTGAATTACCTATATTACCCTCCACTTATTCAAAATAATTACAGGAAAATGCCATGGCTCAATCTTGCGCACGGCGGTCAAAAGCTTTTATGCGCCGTTACCGGCTTTTGACTCAGGCTACGTGCCAGGGTCCACTCATTAGATTCCTTCACGTGGTCTTAATGTCCTATAAAGTTAAAAAAGTTGCTCGATACAAGATGATTTATGTACTTAACTTTTTCCCAATTCTGGCATATGTTTTTGTGTGATTTCTCTGGCATATTTTGTGATTCTGACTAATGATATCTTAAATGCATATGTTTAACATCAGGCAGGATGACATTGTTGTTTGTTTTTGTCGTAATCAATGCATGCATATTACATTTATTGTTTCTATATATGTGGAAATATAGATTCAATTCTTTTAGATGGTAGAAAACATTAAAAAAATATTTTTCTACCTTAGATAAAATAAAATAACTTAAATTTTATGGCATAATCGTACACAATATTAGCTTAGTTTTTTTCAATCTATTGGTTAGGATGATTGAGCTAATAACTTAACGTTTGGATTCGATCTCTTTCTATTACATACTTTAGATTTTTTTTTTAAAAAAAATCTACAAAAGTTATTGTTAGATTTTATTTGAAATTTTAAACATTATTTATAAGTTAACCGGAGAAATCTTGTATTCTACCAGTTGATGTAGATTTGTATGTATGTTTTTTTTATGTTGAAGAATAAAAAAACAAGGTTAACCGGATAACTTATAAATTTGGAAGATTTACATAAAGCTCCAAACACTAAAGATAAAAGGGATAAAAAGTAAAAACTGTTTGGCTCCATAAACATAAAGTACAATAAAGCTTCGAGCTCTGTTAAAGTTACGTGTCCGTAACTTCTATCTCCCCCAATTATTGCTCCTTTTCAAAATGGGCTTCAGTATGGTCTGTCGACCCACTAGTTGTTAAGCCCATCAAACTCTACAATGGGCCGGTGCTTTTTTCTTTCTTCATTTCCTCCCATAAATAAACAACCAACTAAACAAAACTCTCTTCCCTCTCCACCTCTGTGCTCTCTTTTCATTCTCTCCTAAGCCATGGAGGGAAGAAGAGGAGAACTGACTGAAACTTTGCTGAAAACGTCGACAGAGAACGGCGGAGAAGAGGATGAATTGAGAATGAGGGAGAAGGTTTGGAGAGAATATAAGAAGCTGTGGGTTGTGGCTGGACCAGCGATCTTCACAAGATTCTCAACGTCAGGACTCTCTTTAATAAGTCAAGCTTTCATTGGCCACCTTGGTTCCACCGAGTTGGCTGCTTACTCCATCACTCTCACTATTCTCCTCCGTTTTAGTAATGGTATCTTGGTAAGTTTACGTACTTAAGCATTTATTAACTAAAGATTTAATTATATAACATTTTAGGAATTATAGTTATGTTTGTGATAAAGATTGAAACATTTTATGTAGCAAAACAAGTCATTGTTAATTGTAATTTAATCGGTAGAAAAAGTGGAGAATATTATAAGGAACCACTAGTAACAAAAGTGGTAGAATATATTGATTCTATAAAAAGTACAGACAAAGATATGGTAAGAAATTACGCAATATATAGATGAATAGTCGGGAAATTAATTTAAAATAAGATAAAATGTGAGAAGATTCATTTGCCACTTATGTCCAGCAGTCAGCTGCCATTGGCATCGTTTTTGTTCTTCCTTTATAAGGAGAAAAAAATTTATAATCAAAACTCAGATTATTTCTTCGAATCCTATATATAGAAATCTAGATCGTATTGCCATTAAATACATATACACCGATGCTAAAAATTATTGAAATCACTATAGAAAAAGTTCAAACTCTATCAAAGAAAATCACTCAATAAACCAATCGATAAATGCTTATTATTTATATTTTTCTTTGTCAACACTTCATTTATAAAAAAAACCCCAGTAGGAAAACAGTTTACAAGCTAGGTCCATATATTGATTCTCTAATACAACGAGTTAGTAAATCAATTTCATGGTTTAAAGATCTATAGATCTCCAATTTTGTGTAATTTTCTAGGTAGAGAGCGCAAGCTGCCACTCATCAAGAAATCGGAAACCATCTCCACAATACTTACTATTTATATTGTAGAGTAATATCCAACCTCAGCATTTTTTATATTTTTCTGACACTATACATTATATAGGACAAATTATTGTGTCAAGGTTTACAGAATGAGTTCTTTTTTTTCTGATAAAATTACAGAATGCGTTCTTATAAAGTTATGAATACCATATACAAAATATATAATATTCATTTTACAAACATGACTTTACATTTTAAATGTGGGGGAATTTGATAAATACCCTAGATTTTATTTGAAATTTGAAAACTACACTTAACTTTTTTAAACATTTGATGAATATATTTTTCTTAACAAAATGACCATAATGCCCTTATATATCATTTACATAATTATTTTGTATACAAAATTTAAATATGCATATAAATGCATGTGAAAATTAGAATATTTAATGTTAAGAAAGTCATCAAAATAATATAAATGAGTTTCCAAAAATACATCAATTATGTAAAGAAGAGATGTCAAACAATATAACACTAAATATTTTCCTTATTATATATAATTTAAAATATAAGATGAATCTTATATATACTTTAAACTTAAAAAATGCATCACATATATACATTATAATTTATAAAAAATAATTTATCAAGAATTTGGAATAGATTAGATTTAAGTTTTTTCTCTGTTGACTTATTTTTAATTGTTGACTTATGTTTGTACTGACTGACTTGTTCTTTGGTTAACTTATTTGAACTGTTGATTTGTTTCGTGTTGATCATTAATTTTTTTGTTGATTTAATTTTTTGGTAGATTTTTCCACTCTCACTTGACTTATTAGTAAAGTTGATTTGTTTGAACTGTCCACTTATTTTTTATACTTGTTAACTTAATTTTTTCAAAGTTGACTTATTTTTAACAGTTGACTTATGTTTAGATTGACTTATGTTTAGATTGACTGACTTTTTCTATAGTTAACTTATTTGAACTGTTGATTTGTTTCTTGTTGGTCGTTAATTTTTTCGTTGACTTGATTTTTATTGTTGTTTTTTTTCCATTCTCTGCCGACTTATTAGTAAAGTTGATTTGTTTGAACTGTCGATTTATTTTTCATACTCGTTGACTTAATTTTTTACGTTGACTTATTTTTAGCAGTTGACTTATGTTTAGATTGGCTAATTTTTCTATAGTTTACTTATTTTAACTATTGAGTTATTTCTTATTGATGGCTGATTTTTTTATGACTTGATTTTTTATCGTAAACTTGTTCCACTCTCTGCTGACTTTGACTTAATTTTTTCAGTGGTGATTAATAAGAAACTGTTAACTTATGATTTGTTTAGTTGACTTATTATATTGTTGTGTTAATTGAAGTTTTGATTTGTTTTTTTGTTGGTAGTTGATTTATTTTATTTTTTACTTGACTTGTTTTTTTCGTAAATTTTTTCCACTCTTACCTAACTTATTAGTAAAATTGATTTGTTTGACCAAAAATACAATAACATGAGTAATATGCAAGGAAGATGGATGAATAATATAATATTAAAAAATCTAAACATAATGATGATGATCAACCAAACTATAAATCCAGTTACTAACGATAACAAAAGGTAAAAGTGAAATGAAGAGCATGAGCATGATCGTCTACAATGATTATCAAATAAACTCTATATAAAACGCTATATGCTTCATAGTCAACTTTACAGTGATGATGATCGATTGATTTAAGATAAAAAAAAATTCTATATAAATTAACATAAGTATATGAAATTATTTGAAATTTGGAGAAGATACTTGAGTTGGAGAAGATAGAAACAAACGCAAAATCCTAATTGACTTAAATTTGTTTCGTTGATTTATATATGCAATTTTACTTAATAATTAAATTTTATATGACTTATAGCTCTTTAATTACTAATACTATATAAAATATACAAAATTTTGAAAATTAATTTTATTATATAACTTAAATTTTAAAAACTGAATTTAGAATTATATAATATAAATTATAATATTTTAAAATTTTATTATATCATTAAATTAATTATTTTCGTTTTATTCAAAATTAAGGGTAAAAATGTTGTTTTGAAGAAATATAGGTATTTTCCAAATTTTTAAAAGATTTGGTATATATTTCAAATTTTTTTTTACAAAATTAGGGTATACAATCAAATTTTCCCTTTAAATAAATGTTGTATATATTTGTTTATATATGAGCGTTAATCAGGCCTGTTTTCTTATGACATACATATATGTCTTGAATAACATGTTATCGTGAATATACTAACGAACCAATAATGATAATATATGCAGATAGGCATGGCAAGTGCACTACAAACACTATGTGGTCAAGCTTACGGAGCCAAACAATATCATATGCTTGGGATTTATCTTCAACGATCATGGATCGTCCTCACAGGCTTTGCCATTTGTCTCATGCCCATCTTCATCTTCGCAGGCCCTATCCTATTAGCCTTAGGTCAAGAGGAACGCCTTGTTCGTGTGGCTAAGACCATAGCTTTATGGGTCATAGGCATTAACCTCTCCTTCGTGCCTTCTTTCACTTGTCAAATGTTCCTCCAAGCTCAGAGCAAGAACAAAATCATTGCTTACGTGGCTGCTGTCTCGTTAGGGGTTCATGTATTCTTATCGTGGCTCTTAGTAGTTCATTTGAAATTTGGGATTGCTGGTGCCATGACCTCGTCCCTCGTAGCACATTGGTTGCCTAACATTGGTCAGCTTCTGTTTGTCACGTGCGGTAAGTGTAAGGACACGTGGAGAGGTTTCTCTTGGTTAGCTTTCAAGGATCTTTGGCCTGTTTTCAAGCTATCCGTATCTTCCGGAGGCATGATTTGGTATATCATTTTCTAATCTCCTCAAGTTTTATATATATTGGATCGAGTCGTAAAATAGCAACAAATGTTTCGTACAACCAACCATATCTACTTATATATTATTCATATAAATACTATTGTGGAATTATATGGTTGCAATCTGATATATATATATATATATATATATATATTCATGTACGATTAAAAATAAAAGATTGATTATTCAGACGGTTACCTAAGAACCAGGTGATGGTAGGATATTAGGACCGGTACCTCAACGTAACATCGCAAAGGATCCAGGTTCGATGTTCTCTAAGGATTTTGAGTACCTCGGCATTAGATTTAGGCCCAATGATTTTCTAGCAGTTCTCTACATACTAATTAATATGAGATTAATCGGATCAGCAGGGTTATAAAGAAAAAGTTGTCCAACTACTTTAAATCACCTTGTCAAAAATAAGTTTGAATATAAGGTTATAGAGAATGATGTAATTTCTTTTGTGATACTAATCTTGGGCAGCTTGGAGGTATGGTACACCTCGATTTTAATTCTGCTCACTGGAAACTTAGAAAATGCTGAGGCTGCTCTCAACGCACTTGCAATCTGGTAAACTCTATTTATATGTTTATTTGTGTGTCTCATCAAATTCTAGCTATTTTTAAATCGAATGAGTAAAGTTATATATACTTATAAATTTCGCAGCATCAATATAAATGCACTGGAGTTGATGATAGCATTCGGCTTCATGGCAGCAGCAAGGTGCATACACACACATATATATAAATTACTCTATGTCAATATTTAAAAATAGTTACAGAAAATCTATAACAATATATGTAACAGTGTAAGAGTTTCAAACGAAATCGGGAGTGGAAACGCTAAAGGAGCCAAATTTGCGACAATTATAGTAGTTTTGACATCACTCTCAATAGGAACCATCATTTTCATACTCTTCATGTTACTAAGAGGAAGAGTTTCGTACATTTTCACAACAAGTGAAGTTGTAGCCGCACAAGTAGCCGATCTTTCTCCACTTTTGGCCTTCTCTATTCTCTTAAACAGTGTTCAGCCTGTTCTCTCTGGTATATATCGTTCTCTATTTGATGTACAATTGAATGGTTATCAATATCGAACCAATATTGACGTATAATGTGTCTTGAACCGGTTTAAACCGGAACAGGAGTTGCTATTGGAGCAGGATGGCAAAAATATGTGACTTATGTTAATCTTGCTTGCTATTATCTTGTCGGAATTCCTTCAGGTCTTTTCCTTGGCTATGTCGTCGGTTTGCAAGTCAAAGTAAGTCTATTTTTTACCCTTTTACTTGTTTGTAATGTTATATCGACATGTACATTAACCTTTATTTATTTTTTCTTTGAATCCAAAATTTAGGGTGTTTGGTTAGGAATGATTTTTGGAATCTTCGTTCAAACTTGCGTGCTTACAATCATGACTATACGAACAGACTGGGATCATCAGGTTTATAAATTGATTATTATTTAGCTTTCAAAGAAAATTTAACACTTTCATTGCAACAAAATTATTAACTTCTTTTATTGTTTAAAACATTTCAGACGTCTTCGTCGCTGAAACGTTTGAACCGTTGGGTTGAACCAGAATCTCAAAGTCGAAACTAAGCTTAAACAAAATGAATAATTGTGAAGATTGTGGTAACAAACTTGAGTTTTTATTCGAATCAAAGTCTCTACTTAACTCTCAATCTCATTTTTAATTGTATAGTGGATAGTGTCAACGCATTTATACAAAACGAGAGTGACAATCTTTAGCTCAATGAAAATTTTTCCATTGTTCATAATGATTACAGAAAGAGAAAAAATCTTAGGAACTTTCAAAAAAACCAAGCCAATTATTGCATTAGGAGGCTTGACCCATGGACATAGAGTAAGTAGGCCAAACATGGCGACCAATATAGATAAAGTGTAGTCAGAACAATATAAAGTTGTTCTTAAGCTTACTCTAACATCAGTTTGGACCGTTATGGGTTCTTTTTTTTTTTGGGTCGGAACCGTTATGGGTTCATTAGTATAAATGCACGTAATATGTTAGAAAAAAATTATCAGCAAAAAAAAATCTAAAATTTAAATGATCAAATTTATCTGAGTATATTTTTAAGTATGTATGATTGTTACAAATTACTTTTAAGGAAAAAATATATATCTTATTATTATAGTGACTGTTCAGTTATATATGTAAGTGATTACTCTGACAAATATATGTAGTCCGTAATTTTGTGTGCTATTGCATTTTGCAAGTTTTTAATATAACACTAGCCAGTTTTTTATTTTTTTAAGCTAGTTAAAAGAAGAAATAAACTCGTTTGAATACGATGTCCTCACTAATTGCAAACTTTACCTTTCAACTCAATTCATGTCAATAATTGGTTTCAAATTGTAATTTAGTCAAACTTAAATTTGTGATACTCCGTTTGCAGCATATTATATCTACGAGTCAGTCTTACAATTATGATGCACTCAAAGCAACTATGATGTGCTTTTGGGATCATAAATAAGTCAAAATCAAATGTCTCAAATGAAATTTTTTGTTTGTTTTTTTAGTGAATGTTTATGTGAATATTAGTTTTTAGGGTAAAAAGCAAAAATGTCTATCTTATTTTAAATATATATTTTTGTTAACAAATAACCATCAAATTGATAACACTATGATCCATAGCCTAATTTCTCTACCTGGTGCCTAGTTAATTCTTTTTTTCGTCAATATTGGGCTACAATTGGCTAACCTATTAGCCAAGTTTCTACATAATGTATGCGGTAAAACTCGATCTTGAAATATGCAAGTGCGCTTGTCTTTTATGGACTTACTACCTGTTTAATTCATGGACAAACTAACTAGGACACCTGTTTTTTGGTGTTTTAACTATTTACTATATAATTTAAGTAGAGTGAATTTGGCTAATATCCTTATTTATTTTGCAAGCCTAGTAAATACCTTATCAAAAATTTTAATTAGTTTGATGGGTCATTTAAGTTAAAAGACCAAAAGAACCTCAGTCCAAATAGTAGTAATTTGGCATTATTGAAAGCTGGTCGACAGAACATTAATTAGTGAGGACATCGCATTTAATGCATTGTCTCCTTGGTTGTTATCCGGTACAATATATTGTACCGGGTAACATATTTATTATACGATAATATTAGATGTAACAACCATTAATATATTTTATACAATAATAACATATTTAGTATATGTTAACCTATTTAGTATCTGCTAACATATTTATTACTTGTTACATTAGTTACATTGGTTACATTTCTTACATTGATAATATATTTATTACACGCTAACATTAAATGTAACAACCATTAAAATAATTTTTACACTGATAACATATTTAGTATCTGCTAACATGTTTAATATCTGCTAACATATTTTTTACATGTTACACTGGTTGCATTGGTTACATTTCTTACATTGGCCATCATCACCACCACCAATACAGACAACTCCACTACCATAATTAATCATATGCTAACTTAAAATGTAATACATGTTAATATATATACTATTTGCAAACTTGTTTATATCATATATGTTACATGATTTAGTGTCTGCTACGACATATGTTACAAGAGCTACTCGTATCAGGTAACATAACATGTAAACGGTAAATTATAAATTAGACAATACAGAAAAATGTACCCGATAATAAATTTAATATCTCTAGTGTGAACATACCTCTCAAATCCACCATTCTTCTTCTTCCTCCTTTCACGTTTTTCTCTGATTTTTTTTCTTTGTTTCTTCTTTCTTGTTATGGGATGAATTGAATTGCTTCACCACCTTGGGTATTGATAGGAAGGATTTGAAACCTTGGGTATTTATTCTTTTAAAAAAAAAAATCTCAATGAAATTGAGATCTGATTTCATAAGATTTAGAGATATTGGGTGAAATAGAGGAGAAAGAAATGGTGGATGTGAAACTGTGAGAAAAAAAGGGAGGAAGTGAATGAAACGTGAGAGAAGAAATTGTGGAGATTCGTTTTCGTTCAGATAACATCGATCCATTTTTGTTCTCGTTAGTGAAGTCAATAAGATGAAGAAAGGAAGAGATGAGAGAATGGGAAGGAAAGAGAGAAGGTGAAGAGAAGAAACTTGAGAAGAAGAAGGAGAGAGAAAACATGGAAAAAGACGGCACGTGAGAGAGAAAATAAAGCAAGAGATAAGAGGTTGGAATGGACAAGTAGAGTATGGGTGTTTTAGTCCTAAATTGAGTTAAATAGTGTTGTGAAATGTAGGGAAGGGAATTTCTTAAATTTTTTTTTGTCAACGGCAGATTATATTAATAGACAGAACCCAAAAGTTGAAATTACATCAATGAATCATAAGCAGTCTCTCTAATATGACGAGCAAAAGTATCCGCTTTATGAAAGAGAAGGAAAGATCGAGAAATAAAGAACTTAACCGGGTAAACTCCTCTTGATAGGGAAGAAAGGCCGGGCACTCCTCCGGAGGATTAAAATTTTTTAGAACCGTCTCACAATCCGCTCAAAACCTTCACCTCTGTAATCCGTAGTGCCAAAAGTGACTCCTAAGCCCAAAGAACCGCTTTTATCTCTGAGTGAAGGGTTGAAAGACTTCGGTTAACCCACCGGGCACCCATGCAGCTTCCTTCCACTGAATCTGGAAAGCAGAACCACCCTAAGCCAGTTTTAAGGTCCGAGCTCTTCCAGGAAGCATCCACTCGACATTTGTAGCCTGTGAAGCTTTGATTATATGTGGATGGGAAAGCCAGAGAACACTTCTTGACAGTAGATTGAACTACCAGGGGGATTCAAAATCCCTGTGTTCTTTTCGAGCCGCAGACCATTCTTTATAATCTGCTTTTACTTGAATTATTAAATTCTGAGGGTCAGAATCACTATTTGAGAAACAATGCGTTTTTCTTTCTTTCCATAGATTCCAATTAATCCAGGGGAAGATTTTCATTTCTGTTTGATCTGGTATCCTCCAAAATAAGTAATCGAGATTGAACTAAATAGAACCTCCTGGAAATATATTCGAAGCAGAAGGAATACATGATAAAGCCCATGTTTGGAGAGTTGGTGGGTATTCAAAAAGAACATGGTTTATGGTCTCCACCTCAGCACCACAACGTGAGCATCAGGTATCACAATTAATTCCTCTTTGATATAAATTCTGCTTTACTGCAGTACATCCAGATAGAGCTTTCCATATGAAATGTTTAATTTTATCTGGACAATTAAGCTTCCAAATTTTATTTTGTAGAGCTTTAATATTTGGACCGTACTGTCCAAATTGTGATAAAGATAATGATTCCTCAGTTTGATAGCCTCATTTAACTGAATATCGTCCTTTTCTAGTGAAATACCAACCCCAATTATCTGGCCTTTAACTCCTAGGAATAAGAATGCCTAAGATCAGTTGTACATCTCGAAGGTCAAAGTATTGACGAACTAATATTTCTTTCCAAGATCACGTTCTATGATCAATAAATTGGTCAACATTCAAATCCGGGACCAGATTTGGTATTATGCAAAAAGTAGGTCGAGGGTTGAAATCTGGAATCCATGGATCTTGCCAGACACGGGTCGTTTTACTATCCCGATTCTTCTAATCATACCCTTTGAAACTAGGGATCTAGCCGAGGATATACTACGCCAGCCATGAGATGAATTCGCATGTAGTTTTGCTGTTAACGGGCGTTGGTCTTTGTAATATCGCCCCTTCATTACTTTTGCAAAAAGTGAATCTGGGGCATCAAGTAGACGCCACAACTATTTATCTAGAAGAGCCGAGTTAAAATCTTCTAGAGTTCTAAAGCCCAAACCCCCTTTAGATTTTGGTTTACACAGTTGTTTCCATTGTTTGCAGTGTATATCTCTAGAAGTTTCCGAATTTGACCACCAAAAGTTTGAAATTGCCGAATTTAGCTTAAGTATAGTAGTCTTAGGCATATGGTAACAAGACATCACGTAGGTTGGTAAAGCGGTAAGGACAGATTTAATTAATACCTCTTTGCCAGCTTTTGATAGAAATTTCGAAGACCAGCTATTTATCCTTTCTTGTAGTCTCTCACGTACAAAGGAAAAAATACTTTTGTCTTAGGCCCGCTAATGTTTTCAGGGAGACCCAGATAGGATCACATACCTCCAATGTTCGTAATCCCAAGAATGGTATGTAATTCTGCTTTACTTTGTGTTGGTACCGAAAAACCAAATTGTATAGACGATTTGTCAAAATTAATTTGTTGACTAGAAACCAACTCGTATTCTTTTAGTATCCTTAGAATATGTGTACTTTCTTCTTTTGTCGCTTTACAAAAGAATAAATTATCATCCAAAAACAGTAGGTGAGACACCGTTGGGCTTGTTCTAGCGATAGATATCCCCCTAATTTGTTTCCTCTGTTCCGCTTTTTTTAGTTTGGAAAGGAGGACTTCTGTACAAAGTATAAAAATATAGGGCGAAAGAAGGTCCCCTTGTCTTATACCCCATTTATAGGATCGAATACTCTACATTAGTTATACAATGCATAATGCATTTAATCCAATTATCACAAAAACCTAATTTACGCATCAATTCAATGACAAAATTCCACTCCACTCTATCATATGCTTTGCTCATGTCGGTTTTAATTGCCATGAACTTGCCTTTCACGGCTTTGTTTGTTCTAAGAGCATGAAACATTTCTTGAGCTATCAGAATATTGTCCGATATAAGACGTCCTGCAACAAAGGCCGACTGGGTTTCCCTCGTTAATTTTGGTAAAACTCTTTTCAGTCTTAGGCATAAAACTTTGGAAATTATTTTGTAGCCAACGTTACATAGGCTAATAGGTCAGAATTCCGTCATTTTTGTAGGTTTTGGGATTTTTGTTATGAGACAAATATTTGTCTTGTTCAAACCATGTTCAAAAGACCCATGATGGAGAAAATTATTAACTAAAGAGATTATATCCTCCT
Source organism: Lepidium africanum (assembly GCA_900406405.1). Lineage (NCBI taxonomy): Eukaryota > Viridiplantae > Streptophyta > Magnoliopsida > Brassicales > Brassicaceae > Lepidium > Lepidium africanum. The sequence continues at coordinate 9,982 of OVAX01001543.1, read as the reverse complement.
TAATGATATTCCATGATTTCTGAAAGAAAAGGGCTGTTTGACCTCATCTTCCGTAGCTAGTTTCATCAATAATTGATTATCAACATCTGTTATTTTGGAGTCTATTTCATCCAGTAAAGTGGTCATATTACCATTGCTTGAAAAAGTTAGAGAAATAGCCAGAGGCCTCATTTAAAATATTGTCCACTTTTGTTACCCAGGTGCCATTATTTATTAACAATACCGTAATGCGGTTACGTGCTCTTCGTTGTTTTGTTTGGGCATGGAAGAAACTAGTATCTTCATCACTCTCCTCAAGCCATTTATTTCAACTTTTTTGTTTCCAATAAGCTTCCTCTTCAATGTATGCTTGTTTGAGGTTTGCCTTACCTTCTGAAATCGCCACCATGTCATGCGTAGCACTATTTTTACAATCTTCTACAATTTTTTGTAAATCTAATATCTTCTGGCGTCCAGATTGGAAATTTTTACTTCTCCAGTGTGAAATTTCCCGATGACAGGTTTTAATTTTTCCAATAAAGGTAACCCGACGTCTATAGGATAGTCCTTTCCAGCTTTTTTCTATTATTTCTTTAAAGCCAGCTTTGCCAATCCATCTTTTATCAAAAATAAACTGTTTATGTGGTTTAAGTTGTGATCGTTGAATCTCCCCAAAATAGGTCGATGATCAGACCCTATCATCTCTAAATATTCCACTTCTGAATTTGGAAATAAATCATGCCAGTCGCTGTTTCCGAAAGCTTTGTCAAGAACACAACGTACTATACTATTATTTCTAACTCCTCTCCAAGACAAGTGATTTCCTAGTTTTGGAAATTCTACCAGACCACAATCTTGAATCATCTGATTAAAAGTCATGAAGGAATTAACATGTCGCAAAGTTCCTCCCTGCTTTTCATGATAACCCGATAGTTCATTAAAATTCCCTATGATTAACCAAGGTTCATTTCGACTGATACCAATTATGGTTAGTCGTTCCCATACATAGTCTCTTTTGCTTTGTATTGGTTCCCCATACAAAAAAGTAATATTCGTTTTCGAACCTTTGAAGTTCAGAGATATGTCGATCATGTTTTTATCTTTGTGGTTTAGATTGACATTAAAGGTATCAGAAAATAACAAGGCTAAACCTCCACTACTACCTGAAGGTTCAACCGTAATTAGCATATTAAAACCCAAATGTAATTGACTTTTTTCCATAAACAGGAATTTATTTTTTGTTTCTGAAAGAAATACAAAATCAAGTTTGAATTTTTTCCAAGTATCACGAAGATAATTAATAGAAATTTTGTTGCCAAGTCCTTGGCAGTTTCAACATAATGTTTGAAATAACATAAAAACAAACGAAAAAAGTTATTGAGGCCCTAATCTTGCTCCTCTGAAGTGCCCTCATGTGTCTTATTCGATGAAGACTTGTTTCGAGGGGACATTGCTGCTACAGCATTCATCTTCTTCACTCTCACACCACGAAGAGGAGTAGAAGATCTAGATGTGGGTTTGCTCGGACTTGGAGGTGGTTTTGTGAGCTTTGCATCCTAATATTGCTTCAGCTTTCGAGCAAACGCCTCATGAACTTTAGCCATCTCTTCATCAGGTAGGTTGCGAGCAGAAGCCACTGCAGCCTCAAAAGCCATAGCATCTAAAATTGATTCTATGTTAGGATCAAAAGAAGTATCCTTCATCACAATGTCACTATTGGTTTCAACATTGTTCATAATAAGAGCTGGAAGAAAATCTACTAAACCTGAGTCAGATTTTGCTCCCTCTCCTTGTTCTTTTGAAGTTGATGTGGCTATATCAGGAACCACTATGGACATGGTGTTTGTTTCAGTAATATCCATGTCATTCTCAGCTACAGCCTTTGTTGTTTCCTTATCCTGAAAAAATGGTCGTCTAACTTTTTTAGAAGAAGAAGTCTTCATGGTTGAGGTTTCATCATCTTTCATCTCAGATCTGTGAGATGAGGAACCAAGCAAAAATTATGAACCAACTTCAGCTGTTAAGAAGTCGTAATTTACGAGTTTATGAGGTCTTTTTAGTCGAGTTTGTGGTAGACCACGAGACTGTTTGCTCCCCTCATTCGAAATGTTTGAAGGAGGAAGCTTGGAGGATGATGCTCCTTGATTCATGCCACTTAAAACTGCTCCTTCGAAGCTCTTATGTTTGGAACCAGTCCCAAACTTTCCCTTGCCATTATTACTAGGTACTATGAGCTCCTTCTTTGCCTTGTAACAGCAACTTGCCTCATGAGTCATACGGTAACAGAGAGAACAATAGCCTTCTAGTCTTTTGTATTCAAACATCACCTTAGTCTCCTTTCCTTCTTCAAATTCAAGAATGGAGGAAAATATTAAAGGTTTTGAACATGGGAAATCAATCAAAACCATACCCTTGCGGACATTGATGTAGACTATGGATCCAATTGATCTTGCCACCAGTCGGTACACCTCTTCTATGCGGTATTCGAATGGAATACCTGTGATTCTGGTCCATAAACTAATTGAACTTGGATAATCTGCATCCGCAAGAGCCTTCCACGGAGCATAGGTTACCATCCAGCCGTTGAAGTTAATTGACCCATAGTTGAGAACACTCTCCAGATCCTTGACATCCTGGAACTCAAATTGAAAGCGTCCATTACCTAAGTTAAGACCATCAACTTTACCTACCATGTTCCAGAATTGTGTCATTCGGTAGATAAAGGTATCTATGTTCTGAATGAGTGGATTCAAACAATGACCCATGAGTACCTTAGCACATCTTGTTAGCAGCGCCGAGTTATCAATCTTATGTATCTTGATCTTCATCCTCCTTGGAGGAGATTGAGCTTCAGCATTCTTCTTAAATAATGTGACTTGTGACATTTTCACACAAAAAGAGAACAAAATGAGAAGAGTTAAAAAGCTAGGTAAAAGGCAGGAAACTAAGAGTGTCTGTTTTAAAAAGAAGACAGCATCGTGCAATATATAGGTTAATGACCATGGTCTAGAGACTTTCCCAGCAAGGCATAAAATTGAAATTTGTAGTCTAAGGCAAGTGGACCAGAAAGATTTGATATTATTCCAATTGATAAAGGTAAAAGATTTCAGATACTTATTACCTCTAAACCATATTTCATAGAATTATATTTCTTAATTAGTTTCCAAATAAAGCATGATGTATATCTTGAGTTTTGAGAAAAAATTCTCAGTGAATCTCTGTTACTCACACCGGTAAGAGACCACTTAGAACCTGCCGGAAGAACCTCTTTCTTTTGTCGGAAGAAGGCCTTTTTTGTCGCTAGAAATCACGCCTCCTTACGCCGGAAATCATTTATTTATTATTGGGTCTGATTGGAATTGCTTTCGTTTTTTGGCTTTAGAAAGCAAAAATCTTTGTAAAAGATTGAAATTAAACCAAACAAAATTTAGAATAAAAAACAAACTAGGGTATCTTGCAAAGATTTTTGCTTTTCAAAACCTAAAAACAAAAGCAATTGTTGATCGGGAGAGTTTGTTGAGGATTGCTTTCGTTTTTCGGCTTTGAAAAGCAAAAATCTTTGCAAGATACTCTAGTTTATTTTTTATTTTAAATTTTGATTGGTTTAAATTAAATCTTTTACAAATATTTTTGCTTTCCAAAACCGAAAAACGAAAGCAATTCCAATCAAGACCATTGTCTTTGCTTTTTTTCCTTGCTTAATTTAATCAGCGATTTGGAAGGGAATTTCTTAATTAGTAATTAAGAATGAGGTATTCATTCAAATAACTCATTTAAATATAGTTATTAATAAGAGTAGAGAAGATCTAACTTTACAAATAACCATTTTATCTTAATTTCTTTTTCAATAATAGTGTCTTGGTGAGATACTCTACAACTGTCTCTCTTTTCATATTTTCTAATATAATTTATTAGATGTATTAATTATTAAAATATAGAATATCCTAATAACATTGATAGTTCTCGTGTAACAAGTCCTATCAACTCTTAAGAAAATTCTCGTACGAACTTTTTCTGGTTCTGTTAACTCATCAATAATTCATCAGAATTATAGAAATGCTTACAAAAGAAAAATTGATGTGAAATTTTATCCAAAAAAAAGAAAGAAAAGAAAAATTGATGTCTATTTCTTTTTTGGTATGATAGTGAAGTCTATTTCTTCCATGATGAGTTAAACAATTTGCTTTAGTTATTACTAATAACCGAAAGTAACGTACCATCGACATGTTCTATGTAATTTCCTCTTCTTTTTGTAACAGATTTTTTTGTTATAACAAAACTGGATATACAAATTATTTTATTGTAACGTTTCCTAAAATAAAAAGTTTCATGGTTGTGATAATGTGATATAGTTGACGATTATGTCATCAAAATTAGATAGGGAGTAAGACTTTTGTCGTTGAATCAATTGGGTGCATTAGTTGTTTTGAAATTTTTTGCTATATTAAAAAATTCATTTCAGTTCCGTGACAATGATTCTGATTAATAATAACTCGCACTCATGACACATGAGTATAATGATGTTGTAATCAATACAATTGTGACGTGACTGCTTACGTAGACTTTTTTTGTCGGCCTTGTCCTAGCTTGTTTTGGTTTCTTCTACTACAAATCATATAATTCACGACAAGAATATCACATGTTAATCATGTGATTTTACAATTTTCATATCAATTCCCAAAATTTTGTTTAAGAATTGTTTACAGTTTCTAAAAGCTTTTTATTTTTTAACAAATGATAAAAAGAAGGAATATTATAAGTTATATTACGTGAGAGTTAGATCGATGACGATAAGACGAAATCAAAGCTTTGTTTTATATTTTTTTGACGGCGATTTCTTATCAATAAAAGGTTAAAGTGGACGACAAAGATAATGGTTCGATTGACGTCAAATTGAGAGTGTCCAATTTGGTTGCCACGAATGTTCAATTGTCATCGGTCAAGCCCTTTTTGCTTCTCCACTTATATTATAAACGGAGGTCGCACTTTATTTGCTAGTCCATGTCTTATTAAAGAATTTCAAAGGGAATTATCTGCTTTGAAATTAGTTCTAGTACTCAAATTTTGGTAAAATGTAACACTAGATATGTGTACTTTAACTATTTGATAAAATGTCGTAAAAGTAAAACAGATATATTGATTTATAGATATATCATATATATATATATATATATGTTAAGTGAAGTTTGCTAAAATTGCTCAAAACATGTAACGATATATTATTTAATGAAATCATTAAATGTTAGGGTATTATAAACATGTAACTATCGACCATTAATGGAACTAGAATTTATGTTGAAATTTTAATAACTAATAAGAATAGCTATGAGGGGAATAACAAATACTACAACATATTGGACACGGAAACATTTGAACATTTAAGTTGAACCAGAATATAGAGGTTTAATGACTACAAGAAACCAAGAAACGGATGGTTCAATTAGTTTGTTCCTGATCTAACTGATACTATGTAGTGAGTTCGAATTCAAATTCTACCCAGTTTCTTATAAAAAACTTTGTCAATCTAATTGTTGTTAGAAGAAAAAATGCTTTACAAAATGAATACTAATATGGTTAAATATTACATATTAAAGCGGGAGACAATTTTATTTTAACAGTGTTATAACTTTTATGATAAAATTAACATATGGTTCATAACAACCCTTAAAAATATGAATAAATTTCAATAAATATTTAATAGATAAATCCCCAAAAAACTAAAATTTAATATACAAAAAAATTGGGTACAAAATTGATTATTGATTTAGTTACGGTTTGAGTTTGGATTCAGTTTTTGGGTACATATATTTAGGACTTACTCTAGTATTTTGTCGAGTTCGGTTCTTCTAATTTGGTATTTTGGTAGGCTATTCTAAAACTTATTCGGGTATTTTAAATTTTTGAATAGGGTTCGGTTTGGTATTGATCGAGTTCAGGTAGTGTATTTTAGAAAAATGGTTAATTAATGCACTTGATCTAGAGATACAACCTCTTTTAATATAGGGGTAATTTTGTAAATATTCACTAATATTAAATATAGGATACCTTTGACCCAAAAAAGAAAATACAACCTCTTTTCTTGGAGTATTTATAAACCACTCACTTCTACTTGCTATGCTACGACAAGAGGCGTAGGCGGCTTTTCGTTTCCCAATAATTTAAAAATTACAATTACACAACAACATCTATTATAAAGAGTACACAAAGTGCTTCTCTTTCACAAACTCTCCTTCTCTCCTCTTCAATTTTCTCCTCATCAGAAAGAAACATAGACTCCAAGATGGCCGGAGAAGGGGAGCTCACGACGGCTCTATTGAAAAAGACGACGGAGAACAACAAAGAAGAAGATGAGTCAGGGTTAAAGGAGAAGGTTTGGATAGAATCAAAGAAGTTATGGGTTGTTGCAGCTCCAGCGATCTTTACCAGATTCTCTACGTTCGGAGTTTCAATGATAAGTCAAGCTTTTATTGGTCATCTTGGTCCTATTGAGTTAGCTGCTTACTCAATCACTTTCACTGTTCTTCTCCGATTCAGTAATGGTATCTTGGTAAGATTTCAATCATCAATCTTTAATTTCATCTTTATTGATTAGATCTCTTTACACTACATGACATCGAGAATTGTTATTAATTGCGTTTTTTTTTTTTCTCATAACGCTTAGAAATAACTTTTCCGTTAATTTCTCCGACTTACTAGCGTTTTAGATGGAAATTGATGTGCGTTACTGAGAAAAAATAAAAATACTTTTTATAGAAAAATTATTATGATGTCTTTTTCGGTAAAGAAAAATTCTTTTATCGTCTAAATAAGTGTTTGTATACTAATTTGCTTAAGTAATAAAGTCAAGTCAACTAATTTTTTGGTAGGTTGAAAGAAAAAAACACATCCTAAAGTTTTCAATATCCACGAATTCAATTTTATCATCTCTTCAGATTCAATTTTCTTTTGGATATTCAGTTAGATATCGATTCGGATATATTATAGAATTTACATAGTTAAATCACGAACAAACTCTCTAACATTTTGTGTGAATTTGGTCTATAGTTTAAATATCAAAGAATAAAGTGAAGAAAACAATTTTTTAATTATGTTCTGAAGTCCACTAAATAACGTGCTGATAGTAAATAATTTTTTTTTTGGGACGTAAACTCGAAATAACGTACATCATGTGAATGCTGCTGACACTTGACATTGCTTAATTTGCTTGTCGTTAACATGTGGTGGTGGTCTTCACAACCACAACTCTGTATACATAACAGATTCGTATTATCTTGTAGTATTTATTTATTTATTATTTTAGTAATACGATTGAAGACGTGTTAGAAAACAAAAAATTCTCTATTGATCAATTTGTGGCTCGACAAGTTTGACATGATTCATTTGCAGCAGTCCATTTCGGTAGCCTAACTACTCTCAGCCCTGAAATCAAAACTAGAGATATATTTGTTTGTTTTTGTGTTTTCATTATACAAATCCACAATACATTATATTAATTGTTGTCGATGCTTTTTGGCCATATTGACCTCTCCACTCTATTTTTTTTTTTGGGTTTCTCTCTACTCAAATTCTCAGATAACACTAAGATAGCTTTAACAAAATTTGAGATCCTAAATTTTTTCGTGTAATTTAGGAATGTGAAAAAATTGTCTTTTTGTCAACAACGTAGGGGACCTTTTGCTAAACAAAGTTGATTCATATGTTTATTGACTTTAGTTTTGCTTGATTTTAATATTTTAGATATAGTTAGATCATGTTTAAGGGTGGTTTTTAACTAGATATCTAATTCAAAAATAAAATAAAATAAAAAATAAAAAATATGACAGAGAAAGAGTTACGACTCTTACATCTTTTAAAATAAGATCATTTGCAATGGAAATCTCTCACAAAAGTCTCTCATCAAAAAAATAATCATAAAATATTAAATTCTAATATTTTGTTAAGATAGTCTTTCAAAAAAGATAGGAGAATCTCGCTTTAGAGAGACTATGAGTGAGAGTTCCTAGAATTTGGAGAGACTCTTACAATAAAAATGTATTATTTATTATTTAATAATTATTTTTTTGTTTGAGAAATTCTTATGAGATATTCTCATTGCAGATGCTCTAAGAAACTCATCCAAATTTACTAAATACCCAAAACATACATGTACTAATCTGATTGAACCAACTTTTTAAAGAAAATAAAATATAAATAAAAAATAAAGTTTTTGTTAACATATTAATATTCTGATATTAAGAACCTCAAATCAAGATGGTCTTAACTTTTGTTATCACTATTGTTTCTCTTTTTAATTCGCCGTAGCCTACTAATCGTGTAATAATGAACCGTAATGCAGTTAGGCATGGCAAGTGCCCTAGAAACACTATGTGGTCAAGCCTACGGAGCCAAACAAAACCATATGCTTGGAATTTACCTCCAAAGGTCATGGATTGTCCTCACAGGTTGTACCATTTGCCTCATGCCCGTCTACATCTTCTCAGGTCCTATCCTCTTAGCCTTAGGTCAAGAGGAACGTATTGTCCGTGTGGCTCGGATCATAGCTTTATGGGTGATAGGCATCAACTTCTCTTTCGTGCCTTCATTCACTTGCCAAATGTTCCTCCAAGCTCAAAGCAAGAACAAGATCATTGCTTATGTAGCTGCTGTCTCCTTATGTGTCCATGTCTTTTTGTCGTGGCTCCTAATGGTTCACTTCGATTTCGGGATCACTGGTGCTATGACCTCTACTCTAGTTGCGTTCTGGTTGCCTAACATTGCACAGCTCTTGTTTGTTACTTGTGGTGGATGTAAAGATACATGGAGAGGTTTCTCTATGTTGGCTTTCAAAGATCTATGGCCTGTCTTCAAACTATCTTTGTCTTCCGGTGGTATGCTTTGGTAAGCTTTCGTTATTTCAAACAAAATATTAAGGGTTGCATTAACTAAATATGATAATAATTTGTGGTCTATATTTTGGACAGCTTGGAGTTATGGTACAACTCGATCTTGGTACTGCTCACTGGAAATTTGAAAAACGCAGAGGTGGCTCTTGATGCACTAGCAATCTGGTAACTATATCTCTTCTGAAAATCCATAGTCAATCCTGTTTCGGAATGGATCTTTACAAATTTCATTTACTTGACTCTTAAGTTAAGTATGGTATGACTATGAACAAAAACCAAACAGATACTTAAATATATGCATATTAATAATTCATTTCCAATTTTTTTATGCAGCATCAATATAAATGGACTGGAGATGATGATAGCACTTGGGTTTTTGGCAGCATCAAGGTACATACATCATATAAATTCATACCAATATTTCTTTTGGGTCTAATCCTACAAAATTAACTTCACTTAACTGTCACTATTTATGTATAATCTTATTCTTTTCTTCTCTGTGCTATATATAGTGTAAGAGTGTCCAACGAGCTTGGTAGGGGAAACGCAAAGGGAGCCAAATTTGCAACATTGATAGCGACTTTAACGTCACTTTCAATAGGAACGGTTCTATTCTTCGTCTTCTTGTTTCTAAGAGGAAGAATTTCTTACATTTTCACTACAAGTGAAGCTGTGGCCGCAGAAGTGGCTGATCTTTCTCCACTCTTAGCCTTTTCAATCCTCATGAATAGTGTTCAACCTGTTCTATCTGGTACATATCTTTCTCTATTTGACGTACATGTGAATGGTTATCAATCTGGAACCGATATTTGATGTAGTATGTGTTTTGAACCGGTTTAAACCGGAACAGGAGTTGCTGTCGGAGCAGGATGGCAGAAATATGTGACTTACGTTAATCTTACTTGTTATTATCTTGTCGGAATTCCTTCTGGTCTTTTCCTTGGTTATGTCGTCGGTTTGCAAGTCAAAGTAAGTCTATTTTTTACTCTTTTAGTTGTTTGTGATTTTATATATACATTTACATTAACCTAACTTAGTTTTTTGGATCCAAATTTTAGGGTGTTTGGTTAGGGATGATTTTTGGAATCTTCGTTCAAACTTGCGTGCTCACAATCATGACT
>OVAX01001542.1:20825-43252 GCA_900406405.1 Lepidium africanum | reverse complement strand
ATCAGTGTTCTAAAATACGCTATACGTTGGATGTACCGTAAGCCACCGTATAGTATATAGATGTATATACGGTCGTTTATGCTGGAATTATACGGTAAATATAATTTACTAAAAAATTATATATATATATATATACATATTCATAATACATTTATGTAAAAGTAAAATGTTAAAAAAATACATATAATAATATAAAATATTAAATTACCAAAATATTAAAAACTCAAAAACCACAGTTTAAAATATAAAGTAATGAATAAATTAATCAAAAATTATATGATTGCACCAAAAATTGAAAGAAATTAAACTAAATATCTTTGGACCCTTATAATACAAGTTTTGAGTGAGTGAAAAGAAGATAAAAACTATTAATTTATTAATTTATTAGGGTTAAATTATAAAAATCTGTAATTTATAATCATTTTACAAAAACAATGAGTATTTTATATAAGTTTTTGTTACTAAAATTGGAAATTATATAGACAGTATTGTATATATACAGTATAAACAACATATATATGGTCGTATTGCTTATAACCATATAGTTACACTATATAATACAAATACAATACGGCTCTTCACCGTAAACCGTATAGATGCTGTATATACGACCGTATTAGCCCTATTTTAGAACACGGTTATATATCATATCTTCAAATTAAAAATTTAGAATCTTATATATTAAAGCGGGAGACAATTTCATTTTGACCATGTTATAACTTTAGGATAAAATTAACATATGATTCATAACAACCCTTAAAAATAGGAATAAAATGAGTTTTGTTGCAGATTTTTATACAAAATTCAAAATCAATAAAGATTTAATAGATAAATCTCAAAAAAGCTAAAATTTAATATACAAAAAAATCGGGTACAAATTCGGTTATTGCTTTAGTTACGGTTTGAGTTTGCATTCAGTTTTTAGGTACATATATTTAGGACCTACTCTGGTATTTTTTCGAGTTTAGTTCCTCTAATTTGGTATTTTGGTAAGCTATTCTAAGACTTATTCGGGTATTTTAAATTTTTGAACAGAGTTCAGTTTGGTATTGATCGAGTTCAGGGTCGTGTATTTTTATATAAAAATTCAAAATTAAAAAAGATTTAATAGAAAAAAATCTAAAAAGTTAAAATTTGGTTATTGATTTTATTTTGATTCGAGTTTGGTTAGTTTTTCATATACATAGATTTATGATCTATTTAGGTAATTTTTCAAGTTCGGTTTCTCTATTTTGGGTTGATTTCGGTTTGGGTTTAGGACCTCTAAAACAACATCTCAAAAACAATATTCAAAACATCAATACGGGTCTAATAATACTAAATGAATAAAAATTGAAAAAAACAATCAAATCCCACGCTATAGCATGGGTATAATCATAGTATTATTTTAATACGTAAATAATATCATAGCTTCGTTGTATTTGCAAAATAAAACAAGCATTTTGATCGTGTTTTAAAATCAGAAATTTTAGGAATTGTGTTTCCACCAAGTTTTCGAAAGGTTGTTTCGGAAACATTTCCGAAACGAGAAACATATCTCGGATTGAGTTTCCATGCAACATAGGTTTTTGGCATAATAATATAGGATTCGTCATAAAATGTTGATGTTTTACTTCATTAACTCATTTATATATGGTTTATTAAGAAATATGTCACTTCAAAATTTTATGACGAAGCATATTTTACCATGCCAAAAACACTTGATTTGTTTTCTAGGATTTGTGACGAAATTTGAATTGGGTTTTAGAGTTGATAATTTTGAATTAGTCATATTGTAATTGGGTTGTAATTAGGTTTATTTTTCAGTTAGTTATAATGTTTTTTTTTTGGTCGGAAAAAAGGGAGAAAAGCCTCCGCAAAGCTTTATTCAAATAAAATTAAACACAAACGTTACGGGCAAAAGAAACCCCGTCCAAATCATCCAAAACTAAACTAGAAACCTCATCTGGTGGTTCCGGTAACAAATGAAACCCTAGAGGAAGCAAAAAAAGCATAGTTAGCTAACCCATCAGCAAGACAGTTAGCCTCCCTATACACATACGAAACACGGACTATCCAGTCCCTATATAAAAAGCCATGGCACATACGTACTAAGAAAGACAGCGGGTGAGTGTCCTCAATTTCTGTCATTAAGTAACCCGCAACCAACTCCGAATCGACCTCGAGCTCAAGACGATCGACTCTCTTCTCCCATGCAATAAAAAGCTCATAGTAAACACCCCAGAGTTCAGCCAAAGGTGAAGAGCATATCCCAATATTAAGTGCAAATCCCTATTGCCAAACTCCAGAACCGTCACGAAGTACACCTCCTGCTGTGGCGAGTCTAGGATTCCCACGGGACACTTCATCCGTGTTAATCTTCACCCACGAAACCGGAGGCCATACCCATGAAATCAGTCTCTTCATCCGAGATGGAAGCACATGTGTGTTTGAGACCCTCTGATTAGCAGCCACAATTTCTAACCCAAGCTTTTTAACAAAACGTACCCAATCACGACATACATCATATATCCTAAAGACGTACTTGCATCTCCACTTCCAGCACCACCATATCGTCACACCAAAAAGGGTAGGCCAATGACAGGTCACTACAATCTCACGATTACAAAGATTACTAAATAACCAGACATAGAAAAGAAGTTAGTTATAACGTTATTTTATATTAATTTAATTATTTTTTTTAATATTGTTCTAATTTTTTTATAGTTTTTCATAAAATATTTTTCTTATTTTTTTGAGTTTTCTTTAATTTTTATGATTTTTTATTTTTTTAAAATTTTTTTAAAATTTTTATTATTATTTTTATTCTGCCGGACACGTGTCACTTAGATAACCTATACACGTGTCGCCTAACGACAGAATGATGAGGACTTAACCATTGACTAATGGAGCTAACCGTCAATTTAGAAATAGGCCATAATCTGATAGTTTATGCATGTTTTTAAAAATTTTAACCAACGAATTGCTATTTAAGACGAGTTCAAAAGTTCATTAAGAAATCGACACTGCGGTAAGAATTCATTAAGAAATAAGTTATTTTTCCAATGTTGCACTTTGCAAAACTATTTATAATATCTTTTCACTTTTATCTCTCCTCCCTCGTTATAATATCTTTTCAATCGCATGTTGCACATTGGTACTCTAACACAAATCTTTAATATTTCTTATCCTTTATCATTTATTTCAATCACTTTCATTATATTTGTAAGGGTAATTTTGTCTTTCATAGTTTCATATTTAATTTCTCTTAAACTTTTGTTGCTCACCTAATTTTGACATAATTTATGTATTCTTACTAAATTCACCCAATATATACATACAAAAGTTTAAATAATTCATTAACTACTAAAAAACTTTATTAAATTTTTAAATTTAGTCAAACATTTAATTACTTATTTCACAAACTTAAGATATAATTTACCTTTTATTATTTTTAATTTATCAATTTCAATAGCTTATTTTGTTAACTAGAAGAATATTATATTTTATAAAATTATAAATAGTAATAAAAATAAACTAATAATAAATAATATATAATATTAGTTTTAGTGTAAAGTTTAGTGTTGTGGTTGGAGATAAAAAAAATTATATGTGGTTACTGATCCTAAAATCTATGTGGTTACTGATCCAAAAAACATCGATCCTGTAAATCCTAAACCGAGAACATTAAGATACGTAGTTATTCGAGATGAACTACTATGGATCATATTTAACCGAGACATGACAATTCAACTAAAAGAAGAACTCATAATGAATTCCTGCAATACCCTAGACGGAAGAGGAGCTTCCATACACATCGCTGGTGGTCCATATATAACAATTCAATATGTAACCAATATTATAATTCATGGTTTACACATACATGATTGTAAGCAAGGTGGTAGTAGCGACGTACGTGACTCTCCAGAGCATCACATGTACATGACAAATGTATTAAAACAAATGTATTAAGCATACATTACAAATATGCTACCAATTTTTAATAATATACAACATTATCCAAGTTTATTGTTATATTATATGATAAACCGAATATGTAACCAAATAATCTCGCGTTTCTAGTGCGGGTAGCATCCTAGTCTTATATATTATTGGAGAAGTGATTTTTATCAAAAAACTTACGTGTCAACGCCATGTTTAATTTTAACGTAGTTGATTACAGAATTGCCCTAACATTATACAAAGTTACCCCTGACATTAAAATTCAGTTTACTTTAATATTAATTAATTTAATTTATTTTGACATGAAGATAAGTGACATAGGTTTTTTAAGATATTATAAACGTAATATTATTTTGTATTTGTTTTGATTTAATTTTTTTGAATAATATACATAGGTACATATATTACTTATATATATATATATATATTATTTTACATATTAAAATTATTATTTTTTAATTTAATTTTTATTTTTAAATTACTATGTTTATTTTAAAAGAAATATAATTTTCTTTTAAATTTTAAAATTATCCAAAAACTAGATGATATAATATATATATATATATATATTTTGATTTAATACTACTTTCAATTAGTTATCATAATCATTAATAATTTCTATTTCTATTGTCATATCGTATCCTTTTCTATATAAAACAAATAAAACTAATTTCAATCTATCATAATTTTTCATTCACCAAAACATTCATTCAATTTTTAGTATTTTTTTAGAGAGTGCTTTGTTTACTTTTTATTTCTTTTTCATGTCGACCGTTAAGAACATACCTACTCAATTGTAAGACCTGGAGATCATTCCAAATTAATTGAAACGGGTTTGGTCGACGAAGAGGTTAGTATAAAATATTGGGAAATTTTAAATAATACGTAATTTAAAATATTGATTTATAAATTTTTTAATTTTATTCAAAAAAACCTGATAATTTTTTTCTATATAAAGCAAATATAACTAATTTCAATTCATTATAATTTTTCATTCATCAAAACATTCATTCAATTTTTAGTTTTTTTAGAGAGTCTTTTGTTTACTTTTTATTTTCTTTAGCATGTCGACCGTTAAAAACATACCTATTTAATTGTAAGACTATAGAGATTATTCAAATAATATGTATTTTCAAATTTTGATTGCATATCTTTTATTCAAAAAAATGAATTTATTGAAGAAAATAGTTTTCATAACATAATCATATGTATAATATAATTTGTTAAATGAGAGGTTAATTAAAGTAAGTATTTATTATATAATTGTTATAAAATTGATAAAATTATATTTTAGGTCTTAGAAAATTTTGTTTATCGAAATTTATATTTCACATATCATATTAATTTTATCTTTAGTTCTTTTTATTGTGAAATCAATTATTAAAATTTTGATACATAATGTATATGAAACAAAAATTTAAAAAATTAACTAAATTAGAAATCTTTATGTTGGCGTATGTCCATAAGTCACCTAGTAATAAATTAAAGGGTTTTAAGCAAAAAAAACCACTCAAGTGGTATCACTTTGCAAAAACATCATCAAAGTCAAAAGTGTGCAAAAAAAAACCATCAAAGTGATAATAATTTACAAAAAAAAACCATCCAAATAACAATGTGCAAAAAAACATCAATGTAATTACAAATTGCAAAAAAACCATCCAAGTAACAATGTGCAAAAACCCTCAAAGTAATTTGTAAAAAGACCACCCAAATAAATGTCTATTTTAATTATATAAAGTCTTAAAATATAATACTATGCAATGTTTATAAATCTATAAAAGTCAAAATTAATACTATAAAATGTGTGGAAATTAATATTATAATATTAGTCTGGATATATATTGGGCTTGAATTCAGCTACTTTATCGAAACTGTATAATAATTTAAAATTAATAAAAATTGATGGAAAAATATATGTCAAAAGCAATATAAACTGTCTGAAATTGAACCGATACCCAAATGAAATTAAAGAGGGAAGATGGGTAAGGATTATGATCAGTTCGAAGAATAAACAAACCGTCTAAGTAGAGAATGTCAAATACACGATTATTGCTTTGTGTTCTATGCCAAAAAGCTCATCCCCTTTCAATAGATCTCCACCCCTATTTATAAAGTATAGAGGCGGCTACAACTTATTTTTAATTAGAAAGATTACATTTTTGTTAAGATTCGATGTTATCCAAATATCTATACTAGATTTTCGTAAATTATTCATATCAAAATATAAAAATTTCCATTTTTTTTGTTGATGATATGTTGTCCGACTTCCTTCTTACTTTGACGAGTTCTCGAGAAGGAAAATCTTCCAAGTAGATAACAAATATATGAGATGAATCTCCATTTGTCTTATCGAGTTAAAGACTTAGGGATTTTTGTCAATTGTTTTCCGAAGACCGAAGTAGAATCTCGGATCTACCTCCAATATATACTGCTTTTGGCATATATTTTTCCATTAATTCTTTATTAATTTTAAATTGTTATAAAGTTTCGATAAAAATGCTGAATTTGAGCCCAATCTATACCCGAACTAATTTTATAGTATTAATTTTCACATATTTTATAGTATTAATTTTGACTTTTCTAGATTTATAAACATTGCAAAGTATTATATTCTTAGACTTTATAAAATTAAATTAGACATTTATTTGGGTCGTTTTTTTGCAAAATACTTTGAAGGGTTTTTTGCACATTATTTTTCGGATGATTTTTAATTTTTGTAATTCGTAGTCATATTGATTGTTTTTTACACATTGTTACTTGGATGATTTTTTTACACATTGTTACTGGAATAATATTTTGCAAACTATTTTGATGGTTTTTTTTTATATACTTATAATTTTGATGGTTATTTTGCAATGGAAAATTACTTAGAGTGGTTTTTTTTGCAGAAAACCGAAATTAAAAGGTTTGAATTTTCTTTTTATAATCTTAATAATGGGCTTCATGAAGGTTAAAATTTTTCCCTGGCTGATATGACATCTATGGAAAGATAGAAATGAGAATTGTTTTGCTGGGACAAGTACAAATCCCCGGGTTTTGCTAGCTCAGACGGAGCAAGATGTGACAGAATGGTTNCAGGCGGAGCAAGATGTGACAGAATGGTCACAAGCTATGCGTCAAACAAATCTTGCAAGCCAACCAGGATCACGAAGCTCGGTTTCGATTTGGTCAGAGGTGTCTCTACCTTTGACTGTTAACCCATCGTTTTCGGGTTATAGATGCTTTGTCGATGCCTCTTGGAAAAGTTCAGACCTTGTCACGGGTCTGGGGTGGATTTGTTTTTCAGACGCTACATGTGGAGATAGTACGGGAGCATGACAAATTCGGAGAAGTCTCTCAGCATTGCACTCGGAGGTGGAAGCTGTTCTTTGGGCTATGGAATCTCTGATTTCTTCCCAGCTCTTAGAAGTGGAGTTAGCTACAGATAGTACGGATGCTCTGAAGTTGCTCCTTTACCCAGAAGATTGGCCGGCGTTTCAACCATATCAGGAAGATTTTCACAGGTTAAAGTCTCTTTTTAGTGCTTTCTCTCTTCATGTAATCCCGCGCTTTCTAAACCATAAGGCTGATGCTTTCGCGCGCTCTTCTAAAGAGTTATCTATTGGTTTCGGAGTGTAATTTCCTTTCACCTATTTAGTGATTTATTAATGTGAGTTACAAAAAAAAAAATCTTAATAATGGGTGAGAAGTATTTTTGGGGGTGGACACGTGGCAGAATCGGCATGATTAGTCATGTGGCGTAGATTCGCCTTCTTCCTCTTCTTCTTTCCCTTCTCTTCACGCATCTCTCTGTTTCTGTGTGTGCTCTGTTCCGACTAGTATCGATTATGGCTGAGACCTCTGCGATTCTCTTCTCTACCTTCTCCTCTCGTCTCATCATCTCTCCTGTTCTGATTTCCCAATCCGCCGCTCGATTATCATCATTTTATTCTCGTTCTCGGCCGTCTCGATTCGCCGTTAAGGCATCACATTACGGTAGCTTCTCTGATGACGATGATGCTTTCAGCTTTTTCCCATGGTCTGATGGGAATAACGGTATTTATCTCGTTGAACATATTTCATATGATCCGTATTGATCGGGTGTAGAATTTGAGATATTTCAAGTCGATTGGGGGGGTTGTATGATTTCAAATTATTCAATCTTTGGGATCATTCATAGTTTGATTCACAATGGATTGTTTGATGATGATTAAAACTATTGCAAAATTTTCAAAAATTCTACAGGCATTGAATGGGTTCCTGAGGAAAGAATTACACTTTTCACCTCTGATGGGCTAATTCAGATTGGAGGCAATATGGTTCCTCGCCGCATCAACCCTTCTCATGTATGCAATTTCATTTCCGTTCTTCTTTCAACTAAGCATAATGGGATTGTGTCACTGTGTCTTAGCCTAAGAGGCGTGTCATGACTCTCTCGCTGTCCTTAGCTCTGTCATCAAATTTTTTCATTTATGCATATGTTTTCGTTTCATTGGCTTTGATTAACATTCAAGTTTAAAAGTTGTCACTGTGCCTTGAGATTGTGTCACTGTTGTGTCTTCATTTTGCCTGGAATTTCTTACAAGACAATGTACAACTGTTTTCAAGGTTTCCTAGCTTAAGAGGTGAAGACAAGTTACTAGAAGAACCTGTCATTTTTACTTACATATGCTTTTCTCCGGAATGAATTGTATTCGTTTGTAACAGAAGAAACATGGGAGATCCAAATCACAAATTAAACATCAAAAGTTTCAAGAAAGTGCTTATATGGATCCTGCTCAAGGTCTATGCCTTGGAGCTCTTTTCGACATTGCAGCTACAAACGTATGCCAACTGATCTTCCTATTTGTTTGTTTGTTTGTTAAACTAGAGAACACACGGTATTCAGTGCACTGTTTTAATCTCAGGGACTGGATATGGGAAGAAGACTCTGTATCTTTGGATACTGCCGCTCCGTTGAGATGCTAAGTGATGTTGTTGAAGATACTGTTTTAGAACATGGTGGAGAGGTTTGGATTCGCCATGAAATCGCTCTTACTCTATCTCCTTCAACTCACTCGATCCTAATTTGACTCCTACTTTGTGTTAAAGGTTGTTGCTACAGAGAAAGAGAGCAAAAGCGGTTTACAAGAGAAGTTAACAATGACAGTGGCTGTTCCATATCTCTGGGGCGTTCCTCCGGCTGCAGAAAGTCTTCACCTTGCAGTTCGAACAGGTGGAGGCATTGTAGACAAAATCTATCGGCAATGGCATTTCTTGTGATCAATCACAAATTTCTTCAAAGCATCTAACTCACAACCACAAGTGTTTATATAAATATCATTCATTGTACAGAACCATTACATTTGCCATCAAGTCCACTAAGTCCCCTTATTTATTTCATCAATTGAAGAAAAGTTGGGTCATAGTTTAATTTCAAATCCTTTTTTAGTATGTGATCCAATAACCTTACTTAAGTTTTATGTTTGATGTCTTATTGGGTTTTATTATCTAATTTGGACTAGCTTGGCCCGATCAGAGCAATAGAAGCCTATGGTCATTATATAGTATTTATTCCAAATTTTATATAAGTAATATAAAACTGGTCTCACCGGAAGATAGAAGCGTTGCAGTTGGAAGATATAATGAAGTCAGAATAAAGATTAGGTTTACCAAAAATCACGATTGAACCTTTATCGGCGATCATTATCCAATTTTTCTCTTGGTGTCACTCTCCGACAATCCTCTCGGCTACCTTATCCTGAAAAGTCGAACTCATCCTTCACTCTACAGCCGTCCTCTTCAGCCTCTCAGACTATTTCAACTCAGACCACTTCTTTCCCTGATCCTCCATTACTCCACCTTTGGCTTGGGCTTATTCAATTTCAAGTCTAATCTCCCTCACTGATTACTCATTCACACCTAACTCACATGCATTCATCACACTTCTAAAAGATTATTCCCCTTAAAGTGAGTTAGTCTAAATCAACTCATGATCATACCCTGGGCTCAAGATGGACCAAGCTCTGGTGGAGAATCCTTGATCCATGGCCATTGAAGACAACACTACAATAGATCTTCCGGCCACGGGCAATTATTACAATGGAGCTGATGATCAACATATTCTTATCGGTAAGCTCCTCAACCCTGATTCTCAGAACATTACGATAGATCTGGAGGTCACAGAATATGATTAAAGGTATGGTTTTAAGCAAGGGAACTTTTCAATTTCGTTTTCAAGCATTAGAAGATTTAGAGGAAATTCTTAAATTTAACTCCTGGACTTTTGAGAATTGGGGAATTGCTCTAACCAAACTCACTAAAGATTTCTCGCCTGATTGCTTAATTACAATCCCGATGTGGATTCGCATCTCGAATATTCCGGTTGAGTATTTCACCACGGACTTGTTCAAGGCTGTGGCGAACTCAATGGGCGAAGTGCTTGAAGTTAACTTCGATCCAAATAGAACCCATCTCCACTCCTTCATAAGAGTGAAGATTCTCTTTAACACAAGGAACCCCATTTGAAAGAGTAGATCTTTCCGCCTCCCAACAGGGGAAACTATTACCATCAAGGTCGAATCTGAGAGGGTTAGGAAACTCTGTAATGGTTGTCAACGGATCACACATAAAGAAGGTAAATGTCCCTTTACCTCTCGAAAGGAAGACAGTGAAAGTGAGGACAATACTGCCTTGCCAACTCTTGCTCATAACACGGAAAAAG
The DNA here is from genome assembly GCA_900406405.1 of Lepidium africanum. Classification (NCBI taxonomy): domain Eukaryota; kingdom Viridiplantae; phylum Streptophyta; class Magnoliopsida; order Brassicales; family Brassicaceae; genus Lepidium; species Lepidium africanum. The sequence goes on along the minus strand of OVAX01001542.1, from coordinate 32,628 downwards.
GTCAAGGGAAGACAATCAAGGACACCAATATGGGGAAAAGTACATGAGATCAACAGATGAGTAACAACCATCTTGGAGAGATTTATAAGGAGGAAGGGGGTAACCATAACCAGCAACAGAAGCAAAAACAGTCCACAAGGACTCCCCACTAGTTTAAAGAGACCATCATAAGACATTTTCTTTGACAATGATAAAATTGTGGCCTCTGATCCAAATCATCCCACTAAGGAAACCTTTAACCCCATAATATGTTCTTCAACCCTCTTGATTACCAACGAGCCAACCAACTACAAGGAGGAAAATAGAAAGCAAGGGACTTGTCAAAGTACTCCCAAGAAACAAAATATCCTACCAGATAACCCTGGAGAGGAGGAAGAGGACCAGATACTCCCAACTGCTGGTATGGTGGCTGTCCTTAAGCCACCCACGGCTCCATGAGTGTTGAGTTGGAACTGTCAGAGAGTGGGGAGCACCTTGACAGTTCGACGCCTCAAGGAAATACGCAAGAAGCTATTTTTGGACATCATGTTCCTCATGGAGACCAAGAACGACTTCAGTCACATGGAATCTATTGAAAATTGGACTGGCTATCATCATTTATGCAATGTGCAACCTAGGGGCTTAAGCGGAGGGCTGGCCATACTCTGGAAGGAGCACATTCAACTACAAATCATACAAAGCTGCCCTAACTACATTGATGGAAGAGTTCAAATAGGAATGTGAATACTGCCATGACCTTTGTTTACAGTACTCCAAAACCAGCCTCAGACTTGCAATTTGGGACAACATCAAGACTTTTGGCATGACTAGACATCTCCCATGGTTTCTTGTTGGTGATTTTAATGAGATAGAAAATAATGCAGACAAACTAGGTGGTGTAGTCACATCAGCAAGATCTTTTGACAACTTTAACTCCTTCCTAAGGAACTGCAACCTCACAAAATTACCTAGCATTGGACCTCATTTCTCTTGGATGGGAACTAGGCACAACTTTTGGATCCAAAGCAGAATATACCGTAGTTATGGGAACTCTGAGTGGTTTCAGGAATTCCCTAGAACCAACACAGATTATCTTCCGCTATTAGCATCAGACCATAGACCTTGATATTCATGCATTTTACCCATTTTAGCTTCATAGTCTGCATATGTTTGCATTCATTCTCATCACATATCATGCATTTTAGAGTCCCATTACGATCATTTTGGTATGTACATAGCATTTGGAGCATCTCAGGTACAATGGAGCATTTTGGAGCAGGATAGGCTTGAAGACTGCAAGATAGGCGTGAAACTGAAGAGCTTGAGCCAAAGACCTCAAAACTGAAGATTGCACAAGCCTAACTCACTCAACTCGCCAGCAGAACTCAACCTATATCAGCGAGCAGAGCATACTGACTAAGCCAGAAACAATCTTTTTGGAGTACTCGCCTATCATACTCGCCAGTCACAAGCAAGTTTGAGCATTTTGGAGCATTTACTGAAGCTGGACTATTAAGACTCGACCCTTGTACTCGCCAGTCACCTCTGAAGCGACATGGACCGACTTCATTTATTTTGACAGACTTTATTTTTTCTTGACTCGGATTAGGGCTTCCGTGTATTTGGGCCCTATAAATACCCTTTTAACCGAAAAAATGCTGCAACCGAGTTTTCACTACTTTTGGCTAGATCTAAGAATTCTCTCTGTGCCTCTTTCGTTGTTCTTTGTTGTTTTGAATGAAAACCATTGTTCTTGCTTAAATCTCGTTTTAGGTTGGTTTGACTTTGCTTCCATCTTTATATTCTGTTTCTACTTATGTTTTATGTTTCTAAGTTAAGAGGCTGTGCGGCTATCCATGGATAGTGAGTAGTCTGTTTAGGGTTTTGTGAGGAAATGGAGTAGATCTAGGCTTGATTATGGGATTTTGGTTTTAAAGCTTGAATATTGCCATAGGTTTCGCTAGGTTGAATGTTCTTCATGCTTATTTCGACTTGATCACTCGAAATCTGATTCGTAGGCTATCTCACCTGGAAGGTGTTCGGTGATATGCTTGGCTTAGGTTCAGTCTAGGGTTGATGCATTATGGCCTAAGGGATTGGATGTTCAGAGTGTCAGTTAGTTGTTTAGGATAGACTCGTAGTGCCAGTTTGAGCGTCTGATCACAAAGGGATTGGGTTAGGTCGCGTTTGAACTGAGATTTCATTACCACGGGAGTGGCTTGTTTACATTGTTATCTTGATCCAAAACTTACCTTGCTAGATAAGTCGGAAACCCAGGATTAGGTCTAGTTCATTGACTTCACTCTCCTCGCAAACCCGTCTTTCTTACTTGATTGCATTCGTTGTTGCTTTGTTTTAGGTTGATACTCTGTTTCTGCATTTCTGTTTAGCTTTTATTTTCAAGTTAGATAGGCACATGCCTAAATATTTTATTTACATGCTTAGTTTTTATGTTTTAGCTGATTGTGACAGAATCACATATTTTGCTTGATTTAACTTGAATTAGATAGCCATCCATACCCTGAATGTTAGTAACTCACTTTGGTTCGATAACCTTATATACTATATGGATTTGATAAACTCGGTTTAAAAGCGCTTGTTATCAAGTTGGTGCCTTTGCCAAATAAGTGTTTGCTTGCTACATTTCGGGACAAAGTCTATCTGGGATCAAGTTTTTATTGTTTTTGTTTCTTAACTAGTGTCTAGACGTGCTTCTTTTCTTTTTGGTGTGTTTCAGGTCACCTAGCTGGTCCAACTCGCCGGGTACCCCTGCGTTCAGTGGTCTGAGCTGTATTTCTGAGTCTCTGCTGCAATAGACACTTTGAGAATTGCCAGACTGAAGCAGTATGGAGGACACCATACAAGAGGAATCACAAGACACACCACCTGCCCCACCCACCTTACATGTTTGTACCTCACGAATTATTGGAGCAGGAGATATGCCTAAGCCTCACACTCCGTGTTATGGCATTACACCACCTGAAGACTCTGAAAATAACTAAATTAACAAGCTCAAAACCGATAAAAGTGAGGTATATCAATTCCCCCAGACTTAGCTTCTTGCTTGTCCTCAAGCAAAGAAAGAAAAGACAATAGGAAGATTCATCCCAAAGGAACTCATTTGTCATCAGAAACTGCACATCAAGCTCATAGTAGATCAAATGAAAATTACATATCAAAATTGAGACCTCTTTGTACTTCCCCCAGACTTAGCGAACATCCCAATCAAACTCCACGATCCAAATCAATTACTCAAATTCATCATATTGACTTCCTAATAAATCTAGGTGTGGTCTCATCAAGGGAATATTGATCAAAGGATAAAAGATTCCTCCCTAAATTCTCGAGACTACCTTTAGTGTGGTTCCATTCGTCTCATTTCATCTAACTAATTTCTCCTTACTTATATAGGGTTATCATTTTATTTTATTTTATTGGTTGTTCTTAGGTAACTCAAAGGATGTAAACAAGGGTAGCTTCATCAGAGTCTTTCTCAGTCAGCAATGATACTCAAGTGAGGTAACGTCATCAGAGTTATCGTCAGTTTACCATAATCACTTAAGCACGAGCAGCGTCATTGAAAAACTTTAACCCTTGGCTTACCACAATGCACAACTTTGTTATAGTTACTTCACAGTTAAGCATAAATGCTTAAAATGATGTAGAAAAGGAGATGGAACCAAACTTACAAGGATATATCTGTCATTGAGTGAAGAGAAGAAACATACCCGATGTATTTCCAACTCCCTTGACAAGATAACTAAGTCAGGTTAAGCTTGAAATCAGCATGAAATCCTCTGAATACTGAGATGAATGTGGTGAAACTGAAATGTCACTTAGTCTCTGGATTTCCAAATGGTCAATCAATACCTGACAAGTGCAAATCAAATGGTACTTAGTTCTTGACAATGCTAATAACCTCGAAAATCATTGTTCCTGAATATCAGTTTCAAAAGCTTAAAAATACATAAATTAAACAGAAAAATTGTCTGAAAAATCAAAGCTAAAATGCAAAACAAAAAGATAATGTTAGCATTAGTCACAACAAGTGTCCTCCCCCAGACTTACTTCACACCATCCCGGTGTGAGAATAAGCCAGAGGAGAGATGTCTTACGCAGCAAAAGAGAAATAAGAAAAAGAAAATAGTTCAGCAAACAATAAAAAGATAAAGGGAAAGGTGAGAAATGTCGAATGACTACTCGGGGCTCTGGCTCTCACGATCACCAAGAGCTCGGCAACGACGGGGAAGGCGATGTCCTATGGTTGATCGTCCTCATCCTCAGAACCACTACCAATCTAATGTCCAGCAACATCAACACTACGCGTCTCAGCTCTAGTGCTCGTCTTAGGTCTCTCAGTAGAAGGAGCACTCATGCACAAAGAAGCTGGAATCCTCCTCAAAGCATCCCAAACACGTCTCTGAACAGTCCTGCTTCTACTTGCATTCTCAACCTGCAAAGCTCTAAACTCTTGCTCAGTGAAGTCCGGAGAGTAGTATGGTAAACCAAGCTCTTCCTCAGGAAACTCGGGAAGTAGAAAATCTGAAGGATGTGGTATAACTGGCTTTGACGGTGCAGTGGCAATAGCATGAGATTGGCGAGGAACAGTATGCTGCACTGGACGGTTATCTGGCTCCACCTCAGCGATCGCAGGGTGAGTAAGATGTGGTATTAAAATGACGTTCTATCTGCTGGAGACAGTTGTGACATAAGGTGTTGGAAGCTTACACCAACACGACTTCCATTCTCTGCTGTAGTACCTCCACTTTGTTTTCTCAAGGATATACCCAAATCTGGTTAAAGCTTGAACATTCATGGACTCAATCTTGTCAATCTTCTGTGTCTTGTTAAGATTCAACCTATGAAACCTAAAGATAGGAGTAAGGAGACTGCCAATGGGCTCCACGAGAGACTTATCTGGGTCCCCTCTGAAAGGTCGTCTTATAAGAAAATCAGCAAACACATAACCCCAGTTGATATCCAAAGGAGAGTACTGAGGAAAATGTCCATCTCCATAAAGATCAGGAACCAAAGGAGCAATGGCATAGAGCAGAAAATTAAGTTGAGGCTTAGTAACTCCTCTTGACTCCTCCTTTACAAGTATAGTGGAACCCAAATGCTTAAACACTACTCGCACTGCAGGATTCCTGATGTGAGTAAGCTTGGAGTCACGACCCTAAAATCCACTGTCTGCTAAAATGTGCCACAAAGCATCATTGGCTGGAGCATTCTTCGAAGGCATCTTCCCTTCTGCATGCTCTTTGAAACCATATATCCTGCAAATCTCAGCTACTGAAATGTTGTACACCGCTCCCTTGTACATGTAGGTAAAGTACGATATAAGCTGGGTTGGTCTTCAGCACTGAGGTGTTGATCCTATCTGCAACATCAGCAACAAAGTACGTCTTCTCGGGTCATGGCCAAGGTAAACACTCTCCAAGTTCTGTGCCACTAGGAGGTTGCTAAGAAGACGGTCCTTGCTGAAGATTAGAAGATTTGCAGACCTTCTTAGCAGGTCTCTTGGGATTGGTTTCTGATGTTCGAACCATTCTCTGGGCATTCACAAACAAAGAAAGACCAAAATAGTGAATTTCTCTTGAGAAAATTTGAGGATTTGAAATATTAAGGAACTAATAAGAATATGTGAATCAATTTCTATATCAAAGATCAATAACAATATCCAGCAATGCATTAATCAATCCACAAACTTCAAAATCAGAGGCAAAATTCCAAAAATCTCTAAAAATTCTCCATCAACCTAACAATCAATCTCTAGGCAATAATCAATCAAACAATGGGCTAATAGGATTCAAAATCACAGTGTAATGATGATATATCATCAATTAATTGCTAGAAATCAACAAAAAATCAAATCTCTAAAATCCCAATTTGAACCTAAAAATCAGACTGAAAATCGCCAAATAGAGAACATACTTTAACCAATCAAGAGAGATAACAATATAATAAGAAAGAGGGGTAAAATCCGAATGGAGTAGGCCTTTGAATCAAAGAAAAGGGTTAAAAATCGAGAGAGATATGAACGTTTGAAAATTTTTGGAACTTTTTCTCGAAAAATAGTTATGGACAACTCCCGTGTTTTCTCGCGTTAAGAACACTTACCTGGGCCCTTGATCGATCGATCGATGTGTTGATCGATCAATCTAACATATCGTGAAATACTCTTTTGCGCGGATCAATCGATCTTACGCGTGTAAGTCGATCAATCGATCGAGTGTTTCTTTCTACTCCCCGTTGATTGATCGATCCAACTCTGGTTGGTCGATCAATGGATCGAGTGCAAACTATCCTCTCTTTGTGATCGATCGATCATTCTCCTATTGGTCGATTAATGGATCCAGTGCTAACTCCATGGCATTCTTGATCGATCGATCAACCATCATTTGGTCGATCATTGGATCGAGTGGCTATCCTCTTTAGCGTGGATTAGTCGATCATGATTGGCTTGGTCGTTCAACGGATTGATTTTTAGCCTTGTTTACCGTCATGATCGATCGTTGAGTTGATCAATCGATCATTGCCCACTGAACAATTTCTCACATAAACCAAAACAACTAAAACGAAAAATAATAAAAAAAAAGAATGAAATTACTAAAACTACAATTACCTAATAGTGGGTTGCATCCCCCTCAGCGCTTGTTTACTGTCATTAGCTTGACTTGGATGCCACTTAGATGGCGGATTCACTCTTGGGACGAATGTTCACTCCCTTAGTGCTTTTCTTGTCAATGATGAAATCTTTCAGTTGTTCATCCTTCGTGTGAAGTTCAACTCATGTAGTATCCAACAACACTACAATCCCGTCATTGTCAATCTTCATCACAGTGTAAAATTCTGAAGGTTCAAGTCCAAACTTCCATGTAAACAACTTAAGAGACAAATTCTCAATAGCAAAGTTAGAAACTCATCAAGATTGTCAAGGATACAATTGTCTTCGTATTAAGCTGAATCTTCTTCATACTCACGATACAACTGATACTCTTCATCTGATTCGTAGTCCAACTCACAGCTCTTTAAGTTTGTACCAACCGGAATCTCAGACTTAGAATATGCTTGCTTCTCAACACCAACTCCAATCATTCCACACAAGTCACTTGTTGCAGTTCTACTCGGATAAGAGATGTCTTTGTCTACATTCTCCAGCACAACTCTCTTGTTTGGGAAGTCGATCTTGGCTCCCACTATGTTGAGGAATGGCCTTCCTAGCAAAATCGAGACAGCTCCTCCTCTTGCCATCTCAACCACAGTAAAGTCTGTTGGAACCTTGCAGTTTCCAACCAGAAGAGTGAAGTCAACCAATCTTCCTCTTGGTGACTTAGAAGTCGTATCTCCAAAAGAGATAGATGAGTTATGCTCCTGCATCAAATCAATACAAAGCTTCTTCATTGTCTCTAAAGAGATCACATTCCCACTAGCTCCAGAATCGCATAGTGCATCACTAAAGACTAGCTTCCCAAGTATGCAAGGTATGGTGAACTCTCCTTGATCTTCGAGTTTGGTAAGCTCTTTCGGGAATGGGATCGGAGTTCTGTACTTGCCTTCCTTACTCACAGTTGAGTCTTCAGCATCAGATTTTACAACATTGCAGGATTCTTTTGGGTTCTTCTAACCTTCCCTGGTAAAGCTCCATGCGGTCTCCTCATAGCCTTAGAAGTCTAAGCTACTTGAGTATCCAACTTCTTTAGGTGCACAAAAACCGACTCAAACTTGCTGTTCAAATCATTGTACATGCTATCCACCTTGACATTCAACTCCCTAGTAATCTTTTGTTGCTCAGATGCAAGCTGCTGAATCAATGCCTTAATTTTGTCGTTTGATGTACCTGAGGAGGTTACTGGAATTGGTTGCTGCGTGGGTTGTTGCACGTACAGCTTGTACGGTTTCTACCAGTTGTTTCCTCCTACATTCTGGTTGTATGGCTTCTGATTATTCCATCTCTGACCTGAACTTTTCACAAAAGGTTTTCCTTGAAAAGGCGATCCCTGGGGCATCACTGGAGCTGGAAAGAGAACATCCTGCGGATTCTCAACATTGATGCTCCTATATGAAAGGTAGTTAGGATTTTGTCCTCTATTCTGCCAGTTGACATAATCGACCTCTCTCTGATCATCTGACATCTCCGAATCATCCTGAACTTGCACTACTTCTCTGCTGTCTCTGACTTGGTGCACACTTCTCATGCTTCCTTGATTTGCTCTAATAAGCATATCGAACTTCTCAGCTATGTCATCGATCCTCTGTATCTGAAAATACTCTAAAATACAGACAAAAACTCTGAAAATAACTGAACTAAGAAGCTCAAAACCGATAAAAGTAAGGTATATCAGGAACCATTCCCTTTAAGCAATGATTTGTCGTTTTGGGAATTGGGGAACCGCTCTTGCTGTACCATCTCCTGCTAGACACGTGGCACATGTTAGAAGGAAAACAAACCAAAATCATCACGCTTGCACCTGGAGAATTACAAAATATTATTGCGTGATTCACCCAAGCCTTTAGCGTCCTTTGATATCCATGCATGATACGTAGAGTTTCCCAAAGTTTATGGACCAATGAAACAATGGGAAGCTGAAGAGTTCTCCAACTCGACTTGCTCCTTTCCACTATAAAAAGAGAAGTTGTGGCCGCTTAGATCCATATCCTCACAACACAAACTCCAAGCTAAAACTATGGACAACAATCTCTGGCAATCTCTCAATCAATTTGAACTAGGACGTGAGGATGGTTCAGTCTTCCTTTCTGGACCAATGTACTTTGAAACTCACTTAAAGAACCGGCGTAGCCTCTTGGTTCAACCTCTCAACCCCATTGGACAAAACATTCAAGAGTTACTGGAGGATTTGCCAAAAGACTAGTGCTCCATACATTAGTGAAGGGACGTATGATAGATAAAGAGCTGGCTCAGTTCTTTTTCGACTACGAAGAGGATATGAACGCTATATACCGCATGCATCCGCTGCTCTACAATGGCTGGTTATTAGCAGTGGAGAGATGGGTGGATAACCCGACACTTTGACCACTCCAAAAGGTACAATTATGGGTTCAACTATGAGGGCTGTTGTTGCAATACGCTTCTGAATATGCTGTAAGGACCATAGCTTCAGTCCTTGGTGAAGTGATAGATGTGGATGAACGATTTCTCCAGTACCAGGCCTTTCCTTATCAGAGCCAAAGTCAAGTTTAATGTGGAGAACAGACTACGTTTCTACAGAAATGTTTTCTGTCAAGATGGGGATCGAGATTGTGTTTTACTTGTCAAAAAGTGACCCACAACACAACCTTTTGCTCCTATGTACCCACCCCTAAGGACTACTTCATCTATCCGATTGTGCCTGATCCAGAGCTTTTCCTGAGCTCTGATAGCGGCGGATCGATGGGTGATTGGTCCACTACTCTGGGATCTTTAGTCACGCGCCTCCCTCTTCCCAAAATGAAGGCCAGCAACCACCAGATACTTCAATCTACAACACTCGAGTCACCATAGATGATGTGATGAACAATCCTAATGATACCTTTATGGCAAACGTCAATGCAGACCCCATTGACCAAGATCTAATCATACACGAGGAAACAAAGAACTCCACTCCAACTTCGTCGGTGCCTCCGATTGACACTGACATTCCCACACAAGAAGTTACAATGGCCTTTGCTAAAGATGCCAAACCCTCTGGTTCGGAGTTTACCTCCCTTGAAAACAAGCTCAACCCGCAGCCTTAACTACACTTGAATCATGGTGGCACCTCCTTGCAAGTCAAGTTTCTGAGTCTCCGTTTTTCTTATTCTTGTATGTTAGTGTCTTTTCCAAATAATATTGGGTCAATTTATGTTTTCTTTTAGTTTAAGCTTTGTTTGGGCCTTTATTTTGAGCAACTAGGCTTGGATCCTTCTCTTAAACTCTTTGGGCCTATGAGCCTCTTTGTTTCAAGGTGAAGACCTTTCAAACATTCTTTGCTTTTATCAAATATTAGTTTCGGAAAAAAAAAAAATTGGTCTCACCCTTATCGGGCCCATCTTAGTTTAGTGAAGTCATAAGCCCTATTACTTAAATGAATTTAAAAAGGCACGAAGATACTTATCATAGTTATCAAGCGATTATTTTTTAATCAACAATTATATCTATAAGGTTTTATTCTTAGTTAAAGACTACACCTCAGAATTTCTATTTTTTCTACCATTTGTATTGGAGAGAGATAGAACACCCTACTATCTGAAAATTTGTAAAGTTATCATTATCATTGAGCCGCATGTCTTCGGAAATTATTAAGAACTAAGAATTAGATATGTCATAAGAATTTTTTTTTTTGAATTAATTTAGTATAACTATTGTAGAGAAGTGTTAACAAATTCAAAACTGCTTAGTTGCGAATTTGAAACCTTATAGTTTTCAAATAATAGATTAATAAATTAAACCATTTGACTAAAAAACCACTTCATCCATTAAAACAAATATTTGAATATTAAATAAATATTTGATTATTGATTGAATAAATCACAGTGTTTTATTTTATTCTATGTTAATAAAAATCAGCGGTGATTAGAAAAAAAGAATAAGTATAAAATCTTTCTTTTGGAAGCTACATAATCGAAAAGAAAACCTAAGATATCTATAATTTAGTTCATATATTTCATATGACTTATACGACGAAAACGCATCAGTCCCAGCACATTTCACAATCACAAAGTCATATTCACATGCATGTGTGGTTTAACATTTCGCATTCAGCAAATTATAAAGTTCTCAGAAATTTAAGTAGAACAGTATATTCATTAATATTAGTTGAGCTCATCAAAGCTATAGTTTTTTTTTTTTTTTTCAAGCCATCAAAGCTATAGTTAATTTGTTTTATATATATACATACCTAGTCGACTGTGTACATATTATTTGTTCACATTTATATTACTTTGCTTTTAACATCTCGAACCTCTCTTCATTTTCCCGTGGAAGAAAATTCTATTCCAATTTTTTTTTCTTTCTATTGTCAAAATGAATCCTTTCAATTGTCGTATTTTATATAGTTCTGTTTATTACTTTTTTTCTTTGTAACATGGCCAAAATAAAATTAAACAACTCCTCTGAGATCGAACTATAACATGGCCAAGTTTATGATTTACGGTCAAGCTGGAGGCTGGAATTGTCATTCTTCCTACCAATTAAACCGTAAACATTGCATCGAAACACTCCTCATACGTATGGTCAAGACATGAACCAAAACTTACAATGTTTTGGTCAAACAGCTTTTTTCTGATAAAATTTTTAATTTTTGTGGCCAAAGTGGAAACGGAGACATAGATCTATATGTTTATTACCAACCTTATTTTAACAAAGAAAGACCTAAAGATCTATTTTTGCTACTCTTTAGTCGTGGTTTTGATCATCTCTAAACTGTAATTAAATTAACATGGCTACAGACGATAAAAATGATTATGCTTTTCTTGACCATACGTATGAGGAGTCACAAATTAGAGTTCTCGCTATCGCCATCGGTGAGTTAAGTATGAGCGGCACGGTGACACAAAGCCCAACAGAAGAAGAGAGAAACTTTGAGAAAATAAAAAGGAAGGAAAAAGCAATATTAACAATATTGGTGAAGATCAATTGAAATACAGTTTTGAAGGCTTTTGTTGCTAATTCAAGCGTCTTAATCTTGATTAATTCAAATTAATCTGATTGTAGCCTTAAACTTACCTCGCTGAAGCAAAAGAAATCCATCAATCCATCAGACCTCTTGAACTGAATGCAAGCATAGGATCACTAAAGTACAAGAATCAAAACCAATAATTCTCAAAAAAAAAAAAAAAAACAAAA